>VZRW01012071.1:197451-245837 GCA_013398125.1 Aegotheles bennettii
GCTCCTGTTTTAGTGTGTGAATCCAATACCCTGGTCTCTGATTTGTTGTTGTGTATGAATCAGACATCCCAGTCTCTTAGTTGTTGTTGAGGAGTTGGTGTGTGCTGAATGTGGAGCTCAAAGGCAAAATACCCCGCCATGGCACTTCCCTTGAAGCTCAGTGTGATGCCCACCAGCCAGGGTTACTCTCACCATCTCCCAACTGCTTGCTTCATTCCAAGGTTTTTGCATGCTAGTGCTAAGGTGGTTTTATGTTATTGGCAGTTTTGCCATTATTCAGCAAAAGCAGGGCTGAATGGGCTCATGTGGCTGACAGTAACCCAGACTTACAACCTTTATTTCTCCAGTGAAAGAGACTGTTTAAAGCAAATGTTAACTTCCATTAGTAAATAAAGGGAAAAATATTAATCTCTGATACAGTGTTTTACAAGTGATTGATTTTAAAAAATGACTTGGCTTCCTCATTTATGGCTAGAAAGCAGTAACCCCACCCCCATTCCCCCTCTATCCGATTCAGAAATTCACCACAGAGATGCAGCAAGTAGAGAGAGCCAGGAAAAGAGAGAATGTAAAACACCTTTTGAACCAGGCATCACATTTCTCTATAATGGTGAATTACCACAATCTTTTTCCCTTCCTTCACAGAGCACAAGGGTTATAACACTCATAAGAATTACACCTCAGCCCTTCAAATGCCAATCACCACATTACACAGTTAATCGGAGATGCTATTTGGTGGAATGTGCAAGTTGCAGACAGCCACTGGGCAGTATCACAGAATTCTAGGGTTGGAAGGGACCTCGAAGGATCATCTAGTCCAACCACAGTCCAACAGTACTGTGGAATGCAGCAGTGAAGGGAAGTCCTGCTTAATATTTGGCTTTAAAAACTGTGTGTTTTACAGGGCATAATGTGCCTGGCTCAGGCTCTGGTGACATGGAAGTTCACATAGCCATCCCTTCTCTGTGCTGCGGTGTTGAGATCAGGCAGAGGTGCAGACACTGCCTTCTCCCCTCCACTTCTTCCTGCCCCATCCTGGTACAGAGCCTTTGCTGTTCCGGAGCAGTGCCCTGCTTTTGCATGGCAGGGAAGAGCTGGGGAGAGGGANCCGGGACAACCGTGCTGGCATTAAATGGCTGTTCCAGAGCAGTGCACTGCTTTTGCATTGCAGGGAAGAGCTGGGGAGAGGGAAAGGGCCAAGCCTTTCCCAGTGTAAGTGAAGAAACGCAATCTGGTGTTTTAATACCCAACCCGGGGCAGCACTGGTGAGCTTTGATTGCAGTGCAGATGTGTTAAAGGGCTCAATGACTGTTCTCCTCTGCTTCATGACAAAGGCTCATTGCTGGTGCTTTGAAGTGTACTTGTGCACAGAAAGTTACATGCTGCCTTTTCTCTAGCAGTCTTAGATGTGAGCTAAAGCTCCACCAATGCCTTTTGGCAAGAGGTAGGAACATCTGAGTGCACAGCTCATGAAGAAGAGTTTGCAAAACAAGCCTAATAGGTTGATGCAGTCTTCTGAGGAAGACTTGGTGCTTTTTTCCTTTTAATCTCTTGGAGTTATTCAGAGGTGAAGTGCTGAGTCAGTGATGTGCATTTTCATCTCAAATTACAAAATGAGCATTTTAAAGAACTTTCATGAGCAGGAACAACTTACAGGACAACTATAGTTCCCTAAGTCCGCCCCATGCCTCTTGTGAATGCCAGTAAAAATTGCAGAGTGCTTTTCTATGGCTCTTGGTGGCTGCAGGTAGCTACGGGGGGCTGGGACATAACAGGTAATGGCAATTTCTTTTGGAGGACCAGGTGCAAAGAGAGAATGTGCTTGGCTGCTTCTGCTCTTTCTGTTCATGGCTGTGATGAGCACTCCTCATTTTATTTATTTTTTCAATTTTACCTTTACTGACTTCCTAAAAGGATAGGAAATATTTTAATTGAATGAGGCTAGTAGTTTCTGATACATACAAGCCCAGGCAACTCCCTAAATTATGTGGGGAAAGTGCTTTTTGAGAAGTTTGCCACTGAGAAGATAAATATTTTGTAACAGTCGAAAGCATGAAAGACAAAGTGTAGTTGAGGTCTGTGGAGTTCTTAAGATTGTGTTACTTTGAGAAGGAGTCTTTTGCTGGTTAGAAAAAGTGCCTTGGTGCTTGTGTAACATCACTTTTGCAGGTTTCTCTTTGACACCTTCCTGTGACAACTGTGGCCCTGGACTTGTTTGCTTTATGGATGGGCAAATAATGTGATCATTAAAGATGCATGCTGAGGTCAGAGGTTGGCTGATGTTTGTTTAATTGAGTCCCATGGCAGAAGCTGGAAAATCCTCAGCAGGAAAGGCTGTTGTCCAGGGCACACAAGAATACTGAAATAGGCCAAATAATTGGAGTCTGAGCTTCTTGCATCTGGTGGAGATTTAGTGCACAGTGACTTTAAACCACTTTTGCAATTTCCTGATCATAAACATGCTAAATCTGTTCCTGTGCAGTACTGTAACATAAAATCAAGATCCTAAACGTGTAAGAGGGCTACTACTGGGTTTGGTATTTTCGAATTATCATTTGGTAGTTTCTACAGTGCTTTAGCATTTTAGCTTTGCACCCAGATAATGGCAATAAAGAAAAAGAAGGTAAAATGTGAAAAAGAACCAAGTCCCACAGTTTAAGAGGAAACAATTCTGTTCGTTGATGAGCATGAACCCAGAGTGGTGTGGCATTGCTCTGCTTTTGCAGTGCAAGCTGAAAAGGAAATAGATATTCCTGGTGTGCACAGAGTGCCAGTGGATGCCAGGAACAGCTTTAATGCACAGAAAGGGTTTAATGACTTAATGAACCTGCTGTACTGAATCAGTCAAAAACCAGCAAGTCGAGATTTTAGAAAAACATGCTGACTTCTGGCAAGAGCTGCTTATTTACTGAACTTCACTTATTTTATGGGCTCTGATAGATCATTACTTTCAGATTATATATGAGGATAGTTACCAGAATTTCGATGAAGTAGCCATCTCTTCATTTTCTGGGAAAAGTTCATGTATATGTAGAAATAAAATGCTTATTTATTTATGTGATTTCCCTTAAGAATACCCAAAAGCCTAAGGATATTTTACCCAAGTGTTCTTCCCCTCAAAATTTAGCTTCACTAACATAAAATATCCTGTGGGCTATGTCATCCAGGAGAAGGTTCCTAATGATAATTGTGAGAAAAAACATTTTTTGCACTGAGACTGTAGGGAGACAGTCTGTTTATTGGCTGGAACAGGCTTGGCATGCTTGAATTACTTTATTTTACCACTCTGCACTGTGCTAAAGGAGTGCAAAGTATTATTTTTGTTTTTCTTGTGTCACGTATGTTAAGAAATCTGCATTGAAAGAGAAGTGAGTGTACTGGAGACTCATGAAAACCTGGGCATGGTAGTGGAAATCGTGGGTGTCTAAAGGCAAAATTAGGCAGCTTGGAGTAGAGAAGTGAATAAGAAATGAAAACACTGGCTTAGGTACTTAGGCTATGATGTTATCTTGCAGTGTAAATATTACAAGACAGTAATGTGTATCATTTGATACCCACAGCTGAGTGGTATGGGAACCTATGTGCATTATTCTTACAGTTATCTATATGGTGAAGACTGAATATAAAACTCTTTGCAAAGTAAGGCAAAAATATTTTAGTATATCATAAAGGTCAGACTCAACTCATCTCCAACAACTTCTTAGCATAATTAAAGCTGCATGTAGAAATGGGCTTGAAATGTTGCACTTCTGGTCACATCCTCCCCTTGCGTAAGGCGGAATAGATTCCTTATGGCCAGTCGAGCTGGGACAATTTATAGCATCTGGCAGCTCAGCTATGTACATTTTAAGTATACAGATTCAGAGGGGAGTATTATTTTAAAAATATGCAAAACATGGCTTGCAGAGAAAAGGAAATAAAAGTTATGTATTACAAAAAAACTGAGACATGCCTCAGCTTCAGTTTTAGCACGAGCCTTCGAAACCTGGCCCGTGTTCCTTCAGCAGTTTGCAACCACAGGCCAGCTTTCAAGGGGAACACCCTGCTCCCCGTGGGGAAGGATTTATGATTTTATTCAGGATGTACAAAATGCAATGATTTTGGCTGGATTTCAGGAAACAAAAGGGGGGGGGCAGCGCCTACATTCATTTACACGCCTTTCAGCCTGCTTGTTGTCAATGAAGTTTTCATGACAATGAACAAAGGCAGAAAGGGGGCTGCAGAATGGGAACCGTGTGCTTTGTAAGAATGGCCAAAAAACCCAAAAAATTAAAAAACTGCTGACCCTTCTTTGAGTGGGAGCTGCTGGTGCTGGCAGAGCTCTGAAAAACAAGGCTGTAGGAGAAAACAACTGCAGATTCAGAGAGCCCCCTTAGGGACTTTTCTTCTAGGTCCTGAATTCTTGTTCTCCCTGACCTACTGAAATGGTCTGTTATGATACAGTGTGAACTCAGTCTTTGGAAACGAATGAAATCGGTTGTGTTTCCAAAATCCATGTATGTGCAGACAAGTAGCTGTATTCCTGGAATATGCAGGAACATTTCATCCCTTGAGCTGCATAAATGGATATTTCTACATTTTGAGGGAAACTGTTTGAGACTGAGATTGTAAAACCCAAGCAAAGTGCGTGGTATCCCATCAGCCGAAGGAAATGCTTCCCGCTGTGCCTTCTCACTGATAGCTGAATGTTATCTAACACGTGGTAATTTTCATTTAATGAAAGTGATGTGTGTGGGGAGAATTTCTACCTAGAATAAGCAGTTTCTGAGCTGGATCCCTGGCTTGCATCCATTGCCTCTGCACCACTGGTGCACGAGGGAACCTTGTTGCTCTGCCTTTGGTGGGGGGAGCATGCCTGGGATGTAGCTGAGGCTGGGCAGGAGGGATACTTAAACTATTGGTGAACTCTGGTAAGCCCCAACTGCAGAAACAGCCCTTGGGAGGATGTTGCAGCTGAATGCGATTTTGAACAGTCTGGAGCAGCTCTGTGCTGCTGAGTGGGGTCCCAGCAGGCCCCTGCGTGGGATGGAAAGTTGCTGCACTCAGATCTTGAGGCAGGAGATGGTGACCGAGTATCTGCACCCAAATGTGCTACTAATAGCTTCAGAAAAGAGAGGCAGGCTTTGCTGGGTGGGAGTAAAGACCCCTGCTGATCATCTAAACATATCTGCATGTTGTAAGCAAAGTAGTCACTTCATAATAGGCTGGGAATAACAGGTATTGCCTGGAAGGCTGAAAGTGAGAAGTGAACTAGTGAGCTGTGTTCCACCTGGGATCTGCGAGAGCCTGGAGGTCATTGACAAAGATGTCTTGACTTGAAACTGTAAACTTTCTTTGGGATATGCTCTGCTCTTGAATAATCAAGTATGGAATGATTTATTGACATTTTATGCAGATGGAAGAATCGGTCTAAAGGGAGACAAACAGGCTATTGAAATAGGTTTCTTTTTGATGGAAATGAAAGTGAAATGCTTGGCTTGTTTCGTATCATGATGTAGCTTGCAACCTTCTACATGTCCTTAGAGAGAGAGGGTTCATGCCCACTACAAACGTATAATGTTAGGTATCGTTAAATTATTCACCTAGTATCCAACACGTGCATGTTGTGGGCCTTATTACTGCTCAATGAAAAGCTTTCACAGCCTCAAATTAATTAAAAAACAGCACCATGCCCATCTGAAACCAGGAAATCACTGCTAGAGATGTCAGCCACAGCAAACTGAGTCTGACAGTCTCACTGTACTAAGCTGCTCATGTCTGTTTGCTCTCTCATGTACTAATATTCCTAAATACATGTTAAAATATTAAAATGCAATCACACAGCAGATACTGGACTGGAAAACTTTCCCTCACCTGTAATATGTGTTTAGCTGCTTTGCTAATCTTGCCATTCAGGTGCAATTTAGAATCAACAGGGAAAGTTATTCCAGAAACTGCACGAGAAGGTCACAAACTCCCTTTGAAAGCCCTGATACTTCCTTTTGTTCACTCTTATGTATCTGATTACAAATTACTGAATTCTACTGCTACTTGAGAACTTTCAGATTCTAATCAGTGCTTTGATGAATGCACAGCACAATAATGCAGCTGAGTGATGTCACCTTGATGCAGAAAGCAGCACGCAGGGACGAAAATGCAGAGAAACCGTTCAAAAGCACTGGGACCTTTGTGATCTAGGAGCTTCCTTTCTAATCAATCCTAACTGTAAATGGTTGCCTAAGAGCTAGACATTGTTAAAATGTCTAATTAAACATCTGTTTTTAAATTACATAAATACAAAATGCTCTGCTTAAAATGTGAGGAATTGTCTTTATGTTGCTAAAACAGAACAAAAATCTGGAATAAGGAAATGTGACAAAAATCGACCTGAATTAGTGAAAAGGACACATGAGTAAGTTCCAGCAATGTCAGCAAGTTAAAAATCTTTTCTTTAGCATTTAGGAATTGGGTAACTTCCTAACACTTTGTGCTACAGTAAAGGAGACTTTATTAAATTAAGTAGAGATAAACATCATAGCCTTTCTTGATGTAATGAAATGTAATGTAGTGAAAGGAAAACAATATAGCCAGATGTTAATAAATAAGCAAAACATTCTTAAAAGGTGGGGTGTTTTCATAAAATATAATGAAACCAAGTCATGGAAGTAAGTCACAATATAAGTATAAACATCCTGCTGTGTCTTTTTTTACTGCAGATGACACAGTCCTGACATACTCTTCTAGTCTGTCTAACACACTTGTATTCACACCAGTATATGGTGTGAAAACTCCACAGGACTATTCCTTAACTAAAAACTGTGCTGAAGGGATGTGAGGATGGTGCTATGAATTTAGGAAGGGGAAGGAAAGCAGAGATCTGCCTCCCTGATACCTATTCAACACCAGCTGACGTCCCAGAAGGGATAATGCCTGTCCAGTCTCTTATAATCTTTATATTTCTTTGCCTGTGTGGTTTGGTATTATAAAGTCAATATTCTTTTAGTGCAGGTTATGAAGGGGTGACCTTGGTTTATTTTAAAACACACGCCATTAAGCTGGGATAATTGGGGAATTTCCTGTAAAGAGGACTTTTCTGCCACCTCACGCTGTGCATGGCTGTGTTGTTCTGCTGAGGCTGCCCATGAAAATGGCAACAAGAAAAGGAAATGTAACCAAAGCATAGGTTCCTCAGGCTGTGTGCTGCAAAGGAAAGGGCTCTCTGTAGAGGTGCTGCAAACTGAAAGTGGTTATGTTTTAGTAACCTTGCTCCTTCTCTCTGCCTGGGACTGCTGACACTCCCAGCCCTTTAGGCTGGTGCATCTGAAGTAGAGGGAAATCACTTTTCCTGTGGGAGTTCATAGAATCATAGAACCGTCGAGGTTGGAAGAGACCTTCAAGGTCATCCAGATCAATCTCCTACCTATATTACCACAAAACCATATCATCCAGGCACATCTTGAACACTTCCAGGGACGTTGACTCTTGGAGTATCCTGGATGTACCTCTTCCCTCTTAGGTAATCAATGCTGCTTATAGGTGATAAATATGATCAAGCAATCTGCTCTGCTTATACCAAACTGATGTTTGAGGTAGCACAGAAATACTAAACCACTTGGGAGTTTGTCAGGAGAACAGATATTTTAAGGGACTGGTTGTGATTGTAGTTATACAGTGTAGTTTTCACTTCAAAAAGAAACCAACTTCCATGCTCTTGTAAATTTAACCTGTATCCCTTTGTTTTTCTATCCCATTCTTCCTGAGTGTGTCTATATATATTTGTACAACTCCAAATGCCTATGCTGTTTCCTCTTGGAAGCAGTTATACAAACCTAATGCTTTCCCCAGCTGCAAACAGGTTCTCCTTGCAATGTGTCACTTTTCATTATCTGGGGTGCTGTCTTTTCAACACTTCACCGTGCCATGTCACCACGTGATTAACATTTAAAGCACTAGTACAAAGCTTTTCACAGTGAAAGTCAGTATTACTTACGTACTTGGTTCCCTTGTTGATTGTAATATGGGAAGTCACTATCCTCTAACTGGACAAATTTCTTTCAAGTGAGGTTGAAATAAACACGGGTAGTAGCACGGTATCAATTAATTTGACTCCCCCTCCTTCCTCTTCTTCCATCATGTCTAATACATCTGATGCACTTCAAAAGATCCCAGGCATAAGATAAGCTGTAAGAAGTCTCCAGTTATGTCTAAAGGAATCAGGAAGTCTGAAACACTGGAAGGGGTCACTGTGAATCTGTGTAAGTATGAAAGAGGCAGGCGTGCTAGCCCAGATGGTCTTTCTTTATATATTTTAGGCTATAAAGAGGGGCATTAATGTTGCTTGGAAGGAAGGGGTTTTATGATCAAGAACAGAAGAAAAGGATTTAGAATTGTTAATATACTGCTTGAGTGCTTAGCCATTTGTATTTACAGTAATTGCTTCTGGAAAAAAAAAGTCCTTTTCCTGCCAATATGTAGGAAAAATAAATGCTGATTGAATTAAGTCTGGGAACCAGTTTGATTAGAAATTGAAACAAATCTCCTAGGACTCTAGGAACCTGGTTCATTTGTGGCATTCCTTCCATACTCTAATGGCTCTAATGCTTGATACCGAATGATAAGAAATGCTAGTTTCTGAAAACAGCTGTTGTGGGTTTGGTAGTTTGGAACCACATCTTGAGTGCTGAATGCAAACCATAAGTATGTGCAGATGCAGACAAGTCAGATTGTTCCTCCAGATATGATGTGAACCAATGGTCATTATTTGAAAAAATTCACAAAAAAGCACCAGAATGATACCTTTCTCTTTTGGAAAGAAAAGCAAGACCACTGTTATTGCAGTGAGTGGTACTGTATAAAATGTCTGTAATGTGTACACTGTGTGACTTTCAGTAGGTGCCTGGAGGTACAACAGATCAGCATTTTAGTGTTTTCTGGTACTGAACTGCAGCCCGGTGCCATTTGGCTGGGATGGTGCAAGTATTGGTTCTGAATCTGTTGAAAAGAAAAACATTCCTGTTCTACACTCTTGTGATACCCTACACGGAGGCAGAAAACCTGCTCGGGGACAATAGGTCTAAATAGCTACCTAAAATTAAGCATTTCTGGTGGTTTTGCCCATTTTGTGAGTCACGGACAAACCCAAAAAAGATAGGAGTGGAATCACTGCATTAAACGATACTATACAAACACTGAAACAATGAAGAATATTTATCATGCATTTATGAAACACAGGCTAGGAAAGGTACTTCTCCTCTGCCTGCCCTGGAAATAAACTCTGGGGTTTTTGGCATATTTTTAAATAGAAAAATGAAAGTTTCCATATACTGGTGATAGTAGAGACAGCCTTTCTAAAAAGAAGTTGTGTAATAACAAGCACGTTTCACATGTAGCTCTGTTTTCCAGGTAGCTCTTTGAAAATGACAAACTAACAATGACTATAGTTTTATGTAACATACAATTATCTAATAAATTATCTAATAAAGAGTGAATAGTGAAAGTAGAAGTCATCCCATAACATGCAGTACAGGAAGCACTAGAGAAGAATACTTTTTTATGTGGCCACTTCTTTCATCATTCTGAAATTGTGAGGAAAATCTATCTCAAATATAGCCCTGACAGGAATTACATTTCAAACTGAATTTTATCAAGCAGACAGCACAACAGCCAATTAACACTGACTTTAATTTTTAAAATCTTAAAATGCCTGTGTTTTGGTATCAGCTAATCATGGCAGAGTCTGGTTGAAAGCAATTTTTCTTGGATTATTTTCATTACTTTTGGCATATTATAGAATATATGTAAGAACTGAACTGTGTAAATTCAGCTTGCACTTTGGAAAACAGGTTTTGACCAGCTTCAGTGTGCGATGGAATGATATTTGATAATTTTGCAACATTGCAAACTGCAGGTATTCAGAGAAAAATGTGCAAAGAGTTGTATGCATAAGGTGTGCAAGATGCTTTGCATACAAAATTTTTGTGCAAATAGAAATAAAAAACCCCATGTGGTGTAATCTGGAAATGTAATGCACAGAAACTGTGTGTATTTCTGAAAAAACTTTTTGTAACCTGGCTTCCTTAGAGCAAATTAATCTTCAGTAGGTCAGTCTTCAGTAAGGCAGATCTATCTTCTGCCTTAGCAACACTAAACTTTTCCAGAAGGAGGTAATCTGAAGCATTTGAATGATAATGTTTACAAATAATTGAACTTAAAAATATAAATTTTATGAATTATATTCAAGAAGTAAATGCAGTAAAAGGTTGGATGAGTTAGCAGGTTCAGAAGAAAGGTTATGTAATATTTACCAAACATTTTTGTAACCCAAATCTGTGGACCAGATGAGAGGAATGGGGGAAGACAGGGATACAGAGCTGATGTTTCAATACATTCTTGTACATTTCTGTGGTTTCTGTTTGTTTTGGTTGTGGGTTTGATTGTATCTGCTGGATGGTTCTGTGCTCGCTTGGTCACTGTGCCCAGTGCATTCTTGAGTGCACTTGGTGACGTTTTGGTTGTTGGTTAAACCCTGTGGAATACCTCACCTACCTAAAAGAGCCCAGATAAATTCTAAAGGGTTTTGTGAACTCAATTTCAGTCTCGGGCTTAGGAAAAAGAAAGGATTCAGTTATCTCTGAGGATTGAGGAGGTAGGAAGGAAGCTGGGAAAGGCAATGACAAGGAGGCAGTGGAAAGGTAGGCAGTAGAAAGAGAGAGAAAGCATCAGGTGTAGAGGTATGGAAGAATGGGTAGAAATGGAGGAAAAAAATGCAGGCATGTTGTTTTTCTTTGTTTTAAATGCTCTGTAAGCAGAGCAGTCAACAGGCAGACAATTATACCAGCAGGCACTTTAGATTACATTAGGGTGCAAGGCAAGCTTTGCTCTCCATGGTTTATGATATCATTTGAACCCCCTGAAAAGATAAATGATATAATTTGTGATGTGACTCATACAGGAAAGCAGATAATCAGTGGTGTGCCATAATACAAGTGAGAAAAAGACAAAATAACAGTCAAGGAGCGGTTACAGTAGACATTGTGTTCCTTTTATCTTCAGATATTGTTTATCATATTAGTATTATCATTATTATTTGCTAACATTATCGTATCACCCAGTGACAAAAATTCAAGGCTTGGAGCCAGGATCCTAGACAAAACAGCCTAATGCTTATGGCAGTTTCTTCCTTTGTTGGTTATTAAATTGTTTCTGTGAATGAAAATAATGATAACAACAAGCAGAAATGTACCCCATGCTGTGACCAATTTCCTGCCCCATCATGAGTGATGCACAGAACTGCCTTCTGCAGCTGTAATGATGCTCTTGGATGGAGGGAGCCTGATTGCAGACCTTAAGAGTCTGGCTGGAATGACCTCCTGAATGTCACTGCTAACGCCGAGGAGACAGATGCCTGATTTAGTTCTTCAGGCTGCACAGCTTCCTGCATGCTGAAAAAAGAAAATAGGAGAAAATAGGTCTGACAGGGCTGGTTGGCATTCAGACTGAGGTTTCGGTATTGATTTTCTGTGGGGATATCAGTTTTATGGTGAAGTTAAAAACTTCCTAGCTTACCATCTGTATCTGCATCTTGCTGCCTTTTCTCTTCCTGTATTTTTATTTATTAAATTGCACTAAGGGGCACCAAAGCAAACCCCTGATGAAAATGAAGTGTCCTGTTTTTTCCGATAAATGAATAATAATTTAAAAAGAGGCCATCATCTGCAGTTTTATGCAGAGCCTGAGTTATGCTGTGTGTCATATTTTTCTAAAGCCCTTTCGTTAATGCTTTTGTAGGCAGCCTTGAGAACTCCAAGAATTAGATAATGTTAGACCAGTAAAAAAGTGTCTTGAAAAAGCCAGCTCTGAGGAATGTTTCTACTGGGGATTACATTTGGTCATATTTTTTCCATTAGTTCATGTTTCCGTGGAGTTCCTAGGCTCTTATTGGAAGATCCTGCTGGCTCTTGGACTGCGATGGAGGACGTCTCTTATATTTGTTAGTAGCTTATATTGGAAGCTGAGGGCTTCTGAGCTTTTCAGCTGTAATACAACAACGTTAGTCTTAGGCAGGAAAGGGAAAATTTATTTACTGAAAGTAAGATACTTGTTTTGGCCAGAACGCAATTTTTGGCACTAGTACTGACGCCTTTTAGGTCAAGTTTTGGTAGTAGTCTAGTAAGCCTGTGATTACAAACACAGGCAAATTTAATAAAAGTTCAGTCCAGTCTCATTCCTCTTGGTGTAAATCCAGAGTATTCTGCTGAAATCAATTGCCATCTGACTAAACTTTCTGTTTCTGGGGTCTGCCAGTTACACAGTATTTAGTGTTATCAGGCCAGAGCATGTGAATATTTAGATTTTCTCATTGTCATAGGAAGTAAGAAAAAATAACCAACCCACTTTGTTTAACTATGAGCTTAATGACGACCTAGCAATCCTAAGCAAGTGACATAACCTCACGTTCCTGATGTGACAGTTATCTGGTTTAGTAATAAGGATTAACTGTGACAGCAACAATAATAATGCTCAAATGACCTCCTGAGGAAAGTGAGTGTTACTGTCCCTTTTGTGCAGACAAACTGAATCCAAGAGGTTAAACAGCCTGTCTAGTACTTCCATGTAAGGTAGAAATGAAATGTGTGTAAACAAATGGTGAATTATGCCATGTGCACAGAGTTACTTGTGACTTTTAGATCAAACTTTGCTGTACTTAGACTTTAAAGCTTGTGGAGCTAATCAAACCAAGACAGTACTTCCCTTCATCACAAGGTGAACTCCTTTATGTGCCGCACAGCAGATCAGTTTAGTAAAGAAACATTGCTTCATGGCACTCAAAACAATATTTTGTGCTTCTATGTAATGGGATGTCTTTTTCCTTTGTTTTCTAGTTGGTCACCATCTTCATGCTTCCTTTTCCGAGAGGACAGCTATTAGCAAGAGCTATACAGTTCCTGTAGAAGTTGTCCTTACATCTGGTCTTCAGCAGCTCAGAGGAGACAGCAGTGGTAAGTTTGGAGTTCCTAAGAGTTATTCTCCATGTTTTCCAGGAGACTGTGTAGGCAGTAGATGCTGTTATTACACACAGTGGCCACCTGCTAGAGAGGTGTGAGTAACTGGGGATGCTGGGCCATGCAGAGCTCTTGTCACCCTGCAGAATTGGCACTCTCATCCAGAGATTAACACAAATTTTATGCGCTCCAGAGTTCCACCTCTCTTTTGAGTGTCCCAGCCCTTGGACCAGAATTTCTGATCTTTATTGCTTAAATGGAGATGTTGCAAATGGGTACTAGATAATAATAGAATAAACTAGAATAAACTTGCTGTGGAGGCTCTGAACATGCTGCGCTGATAATGTCAAGCACGCTAATGCAGGTACTTCAAGCTCAGCAGTAGATACCTAGATTTAGTAGCTAAGCCCAGGAGTTCTGGTTTATGCTTTCAGATCTGGCCTATGCTTTTAGATGTCAGAAATTATTTAAGCAGCTATTAGGCCTGCAACAAATTGCAGTGGAAAGATCAACAGAGCATGGAGAAGCTCTGTTTACAAGGTACCAGGGACCACTTGCATAACAAACCTGTCAATGATTTATAAAGTGTACAGACACAGTACCACGGAAAGTCTCACTCAAAACAATTGGTTACTCATTACCACATTGTTTCAGTGATCTTCTCATCTTCCTGGATGTGCTGGACATCAGGAAGGCATGCCCATCTCTTCAGCACCTGATGATCCTTGGACAACTTTGTTACCCTCTCTGTAAATGAATGTCAGCTTTCCTACAGAAGTATAGGGCTGCTTACTGAACTACAATGCCTGTTTTATTTGAGTGTTCTCTGGGAAACAGTTTAGAGAGCATCCATATCAAACAATTTCTGCACTGCAGTATTTGTACCTCGAAGAGTTAGGTCAAGGGTTTTGGATCAAAGCCTAGCTGAGACTGCATACATCATGGGGC
Organism: Aegotheles bennettii; assembly: GCA_013398125.1. NCBI lineage: Eukaryota > Metazoa > Chordata > Aves > Caprimulgiformes > Aegothelidae > Aegotheles > Aegotheles bennettii. The sequence goes on from VZRW01012071.1 coordinate 211,380, forward strand.
CCAGGGAGAGAAGCATTAAATTTCTTGCTGAAAATCTGCTGTTAAACGCAAATGTATCATCTGTTGTGTTCTATAAAATCCAAGCTGAGCATTCTGTCTTTTCTTGAAGCAGCAAACTGTTGAATGGACTCCCCTTCACTTCAAGGTCTTTCGAATCAGGCTCCTGATGAATTCATTAAATTGTATATTCATTATAGGTGATGAAAAGTATATAATCTTTCTGGGAGGGAAGTGGTCTGCTCCATAAATAAATCTACCCTTGCAAATTAAAGATGTGCTAGAATGAAATACCTGAATCCAGCAGTGCTGTAACTTGAGCAAGGCAAGTGTTTGTAATGGTATCTTTGGGAAGGAGGCTACTCACAGTGGAACGGATGAACCTTACGAAGTGCCCTGATGGTCTGAAAATCCAGGCTGTGCTGGATCAGGGGAAGAGAGAAATTCCAGAATCAAGGTCCCTCAGGGAGGAAGCCCTGCCAGAGTTTCTCTTCTGCTATATACTGAGATTGTGTCCGAGCTTGACCTCAGATCAAAAGCACTGCAGTGCTACGCTAACAAAGAGGCCTAACAAGTAGGAAATTTTTGGATTATATTCTGAGAGGGTCATCTCTTATGATCTGTGACCTTTAGGAGATCAGAGGACAGGTATTCATGGAACACTCTTCCTAATTACTTGCTCGGTTTAATACTGAGTCCATTGCGTTCCGTATTATTTACAGTTCCTTATGTCTATGAAAACTGGCTCCAGCATTGAAAGCACTATAGTAGTCTAAGGAAGAATTAATGAGTCAATGAGTTCCACATATCCATGTTGGCCAGAAACATAAAAAAGTGCATGGTCTTTTCTCACTGTTGTTTTCAGGCTGACTACTATCAGGTGACAACTAAGTGCTTAACCAGATCCATGTCCAGTAATGTCAGGTGAGAAATAGCAGATGTATTCCTATCCAGGAAGGTCAGGTATAGCTTTTGCTGTATCCTGCCAGTGACTTTCCTGACATGCCAGTACAACTTTGGCTTTCTGTGGGTTATACTTTGTGTGTATCCTAAAAGCAAACCTTCAGTCAGCCCCTAACTTCACTGGAGACTTCAAAAAAGCCCCAGTCCTTTACTTGTATTATCAAGATTTCAACACTTCAGTGTTATTTTTTTTTGTTCTGGTCATCCCTCCACCCTCCTTTCAAATGAAATGTGAAGCTTTGCATACTTTAGTTCTAAATGCAAGTGCAGTGCAGACATTGATCCAAGGCACCGTTTTCTGACCTTTTTCTCAGTTTGCAGCTTGTTTGTGGTATCACTGTCAAATTTGTTGGCACAGGGAATTGGCCACGATGGGTGTGCTCTGCAGCACTTGGTATAGTGGTTGGATGCCAATGAAGAATGTTTTATAGCGATAGCAATATTACAGCATCTCAGTGGTTTTTCGTAATGATTGGACACAATCCAGTCACAAACATGTTTGGCATACAAATGTAATCTGTGTTCGTGGAATAATAAACATCCCAGCTAAGACCTAAGTAAATCTTCCTCACTACTGACTTGTGACCAAGGTACGAGCCAGATCAAATATGGATAAACAAATATTGTCTTCATGTAATGGTTCACACGAAAGCTGTATTGTAAATCTCTAATTGTTTTATATTTAAATAACAATTCATGATACAACCAACTTAAACCTGTTAATTGGTACCTTAATTTTTCTTAAGTTGGGACTCTTCCTCCCCACTGTATTCCAGTAATTGAATTTTGATCCCATGGAACCAATTCTGCTCTTGATGAAGCTCTCAGGAGCCCTGCGAAGCTCTGGTCACTTCCCAGACACAATGTACATTTTTTTACAGTTTGATGCAGCCTCAAAATAAGAGCCACATTTTTTAATTTTAGCATGACAAGTCATGTGCACATAGTTCTTGGAGAAAAAGTAGACTAATGCAGTTAAACAAAGTACATTACAGGAGAAGGAGAGGAAAATCCACAGAGGCGGAAGGGGAAACTAGTGTAGTACTTGTTAGTACCTTTAAAAATGTCTCTTCTGTGCCTGAAATATTAAATAGTGGGCTGGAAAAATGTAGTCTTCCTGCAAGAATGTATTGCTTCCTTCAGCATAAATACCAGTGTTGTAGAATGAAAGTTTGTCAGTGTGTGAATTACACTCTTATCGTGGTGTGAGAAAACGCTGCGTGCTAGTGAAAGAGTTTTCCTTAATAAAATGCAGAGGCTACAATGGTAAATCTTTTGAAGTTGCTCCTAAACATGTAATATTTAGCTTGAGAAGCAATAGTGAGGAAATGAACATGATAAGAACTCATTCAGTAACAGCCCTAAATTGATTATTTCCTTCCTTATGTAAACTTATCAGTCAGCCCTTCGGGCTCACTTCCGAATACCAGCTCAGCACAAGAGTCTTATCACAAGGAAATGGAATGTAAAAGCCTTGAAAATTTTGATAAGGCACGTACTTTGGTTATGATCCTATCTCTCCCCTCCTCCCTTTTAAATAATTCATCTGCGCTAAAAGGGGAGATGCTTTAAACTTTTGTATAAATATAAGTTGATTTGTTATATCCAGAATAAACCTTGGGCTTTTATTCTGCTGGTTTCTTAGGATATTGTTAGGTCAAGAGACTGGAACGTCTATTGACAATTAAAAGCAGCTTTACAATGAAGTGGCATAGTGCTCCGAATATATTATTTCTGAGTTTTTAGAGACACTCAGATGTGTTTTAGGCACATTCTAAAGATTCTCAGTAGAGTGGATACTGTAGGAAACTTAAGATTGCCTATCTTTATTTGCCACCTGTACCTCTTTACCCTGTCCATGATGCCGTGGGTCTTGCATCTCCATGTGGTGGCAGAACTCAGACTGAATAAGGATCCAACAGCTCACAGTACAAAAGCCAAACTAAAAAATCCTACCACGCAGGCAGCAAACCACACACACACAAATGTATGTATGGCAAAAGAAAACGGACAAGCAAGCTCTACCCACCAGCCACCACAGCCTAAAATTTTACAGCTCTAGCAGCCGGAAAAACAGCAAAGCAACCCAAAATACAAATTTAACTTCATTCACTTGTCCCAGTAAAGTAATAATTTAAAAGTGTACGTAACAAGTTTTGTGGTTCATTGCATATCAGGACAGCAAAGCCTGATAAAAGCGCTCGAATGACAGTACTGTTTTTGTTTGAGATGTGATGACATGCTCCTTAAGCAAATGTTATAGACAGCAAATCCATGACCCAGTAAAATACACTCCAGACCATCAAAGTAGTTCTGCAGCTTGATGAAATCCACTCGTCTATAGCAAGAACGACCTAAAACTCTTTAGAGGAAAAAAAAGTGTGGTGGAATTTAGAAAGAATGTTTTTTAAGCAAACAGTGACATACCAAAGTCGAGTTGTAACTTTTCCACTGAAACCTAAAACTAAGCCAAACTTACCTGATTTATTTTTTTTTTCTGCAGAAACTCAAATCTTGAGTCATTTTATGCAAATTGGGGAAAAGTTGTGACTGAAACTTAACTGACATATTTTGTTTTAAGGAGTTCAGCTTGTCTGCTTGGGTTAAGTAGAAGGGCCTAAAGTCAGGCTGGTTTATTAACAATGATTATGTGTTGTTCTTTGCTAAACAGGTCCACATTATATGAAAACAATATGGCTGGACTCCATGATCTTGAAGGTCTTTTCCAACCAGAGTACTTCTGTGAAGATAGAACGCACATGCAAGGATTCCATCAGGTAACTGTATGTTTATAGCCAAAATTAATTCTAAGATAGTTTTCTCATACTTGAATTCAGCTTTTGAAAGAGCATTTCCATTACTTCTGTCCTTTTTAAAAGCTACACTTTTCCCACCAACTAATTGTAATTCCTAATAATAGATAATCCATTTTCTGCAGTATTGCCAGTTCTGAATAGTTGCTGTAAAAGATAAGTCTTGAATCAAAATGTGTTTATTGTATACTGTAGCTCTAGTGCTGGTGATGTATTTGTTAGATCTGTGAAGGTGCATCATACGTTGTCACCTGCATTTCCAACAAGCAAATAAGAGGTCAGGTGAGCAACATATGTTCACTTTGTGGGCTATCACAAGTTTCAAGGGAGTGGTGTAACTTGGGAGCCTCTCTGCCAGCTGATGTGATAAGCCATGAGGTGATATATACATGGTGCTCTTTGCCAGACTCAGGTGCTAAGGAACAGTGCAAAGGTGGTGTAACATGGGTGTGGGGCAGTGTGTAACTGCTCCAGTGAGAAAGTTCCCAGGGAAGGATTGTGGCCTGTCTTACCTGCATGCTTTACATGGCAATATCGTGCTGTGGAAGCAAAATATTATCACCTCCTGGGGTCATCTTCTTGGTGTGTAGAGCTCTGTGATTGGAAGAGTTATTGTCAGATCGGGTGCAGGTTGTCCTTTGTATGAGAGCCCATCTGCTTGCCTGAGAAACAGCTGTTTGTGGTCAGCCTAGGGGTATTTAGCTCCTATTTTTGTTTCTGTGGACATGTGATACATACGAGACAATAAAGATCTGAATCACCGAATCACTGTGGTAAAAATAATCCAGTGCAAACCAGATTCCTGTCCATCTCAGATGGCATCATGTGATAAGCCACAGGTATGATCTACAATGGCTTCACAACCAAGCTGGAGATAGGCATTAATTTGGCTTGTATGGTCGTTCAGTGTGGTTTTGTTTGTGACCCCATGAGTGGCATAACAAAGAACATTGCACACCAATCTGTGAAGTTGCTGTATTTTAGATGTATATGAAGTTCTCAGCTCTGTAGAAGCTGTACCCTGGAGCAGGCACGTTTCCTCCTTTGGAGAGTTAATCTTGTAAATTAGCATTACAACAAAGCCTGAAGAAGCTACCTCCCCTTCCATTTCCTTTTCTTTTGTGGTAGGTCAGTTATTCACTGGATGTTCTTAGCTTCTGGAAACAGCTCTTTGTTTTGCAAAGCATTGTTCCACCCCTGCTGTCTAGTAGAGACCTGTTCCAGGTCGTGTTCTGTGGCTGGGAACGAGCATGGGCAATGGAAATGCTTTTCTTACAAAATGATCTCTGCAAGCATTGTATCTGCTCCTCGCCCTGAAAAGGAAAGATTTGGTTGAGAACAAGTAGACCTGTATGCACTTGGCTTCAAAACCTGTTACTAAAACTCTGCGTTTGAGGAAATGGCCTATACATCAAAATAGGTGAACAGATTTCTCAGACATCTTCCATCATGATGTGTGACACTGTAGTGCCAGTCATTTGTAATACCATGGGAATACAGATCTAAAGTAGCATGTGTTGTTCTGCTATTAATGGTGCCAAAATCTGGGCTCAGTTCTGTGAAGCACATTTTGCTCCATTTGCTCTAGTGTTTCCGTTCTTTCAGGTTCTGAATTCCCTGCTAGTGATGGATATTACACCTTTCCTTTCATAACCAATAATCATAATAACTATAATCTGCAGCCTGTACATTTATTTTGTGTGCCATCATTAAGTCTTGAGACTTGCATATTCAAAGCAGACTTTGTCCTGATGCAAAGATGTAGATATTCCCAGGGTCTGCATCGCCTTGTGTAAGTTTCAGGAGGAAACCATAAGCTTACATGGAAGCCAAGGAATATTAGAAATGTTTGTTATCAAGATGGAAATAAGTCTTACCAAGCCTCAGATTTATTTTATTTTATTTTTATGGAATGGAAACAGAAAAAATATTTCAAAGGAACCGATTGTGTGCAAGATGTGATTAAGGCTCACAGAGGAATTTGTTTAGTATAAAACCTTTTGCAGAAGATGTGTTTTCATTGAATGCAGTGCAATGAATGGGACTAAGATAACAATAGTTATTCTTAAAAAAAAAAAATAATCAGTAAGCTTTGTGTTTCATCCTCATACACCTGTCCTGGTGCTATGTAGATGATTTCTGCATCATGTCTGTTCTATAGAAGTTGAATATACTTTTTAATTGTCTGATGGCTTGCAGAGAAATTGGTTTGGTCGGGTTACTGCAAATAAAAGAAGATCTTAGTAGTCAATTATTTCTTTGTCTAAAAAAGGTCATTAAATTTGATGATAGAAGCTGTCAATGTATAAAAATATACAGCTGAATGGAAAGTGAGAACAAATGCTGACAAGTGTAGTATACAGCCAGTGCTCTTGACAAGACACAGGACTGAATTGAGCAAATGGCTCATAAAGCTCATTTAGCAGGAGGCCAGTAAAATCCTTCCTTTAAGGTGATTTAGCTATTTAGTAAGCATTTATATGGAGACAGGGGTCTACCCTGGTAGATGGGGGTGCTTGGTTTTACTAGGTACTGCAGACAGCACTGCAATATAACTTTAGTTTATTATGGCACTAAAACTATTAAACTGTTACAGTCTTTTTTTTCTTCACTTGAAGTGAGGTTTATCTCTAACCAAAAGGGTATAGCCATTCTTTTCCTATGCTGGCTATTGTTTTTTGATGGTCAGTCATCTCTCTGTCTTCTTTAAAAACCTGAGTTCACTTTGTGCTAAATGGCTGCAAGGGAAAATACTACAGAGTTAATTACAGAGGTTGATCAGTAACTCACAACTGCAGTAGCTCCACTTAACTTAAAATGTTAAAGCAGTTATTCCATTCTCTGTCTTATTGATTAGCAACATCCAGATGATAAACATTAGTGACAGAGAGCCACAGGAATGTCCAGCTTCCTGGGGGACAAGACGAGAGCTGTGGTGGATGCAGAGAGAGCCCAGGTTAGGAGCCATCCCACAAGGATGGGGGTCTGACTGATGCTTCAGGAAGCAGATAACTGTGGTGGCTGCTGCAGGGCATGCCCTCAGGAGGCCATTCCCTCTGTGAATAGGTGTGGGTGTTGGATATGTGGAATCCCCAAATCCCTTGGAGTCAAGTCTCCAATAAGGCAGCTGACCATGTTGGACTGAGATGGGGGGTTGTCTCAGCAAAAGGTCACCAGACTGCTCCTTAGAGGATGCAGGCCCTCTGTCTGATGTCCTGTCTTGTCTGTGTCCACCACTGGTGTGTCACCACTGCTCGTGATAAAAGACTGCTCCTGCCACCTGTGCCCCTACCTGTCCAGTCCCCCATATGGTGTGTGGCTCCTGTAAGGTTCCTGGCAGGCCCACAGTCCTGAGGTCACTTAGATATAACCTAAGTGTATTTAAGATTCCTTTGAAAATTACTGCCGGTATTTTCTTTGACTGGGTCATTACAGAAAAAGAGGATGTTTCATACCACTCACACATTTTCTGTCAAACTGAGGTAAAGGTCTTGCAACATAGAAGTCCTCGTTTGGACTGAAAGCTCATCTTTAAATTCAGGAGTTGGATTAGAAAACCATTGGTCTAGGAAGAGTGACAAAGAAATGCTTTCAAAACCAGATTTATAATAATGTTTGAATCTCATGTAAGCTTTAGATCAATTCTTAATTTACTTTATTCAACTGTGTCTCCAAATAGAGTATTTAGATGAAATAAGGTTTGTCTTCCCATAACAGTCCTTGTGTTGATTCAGAAGAGACATGTACACTCTTACTAGCCACCTCTGTTACAGAAGCTCTCGCACACCTACACTGTTGAATGAAAAAAAAAGAAAAAATACAGGCTGCCATCTCATGCAAGCACCAGTCCTAAATCAGGGCCAGGTGCTGGAGGTCTGGTTCAACATGACAGGAATCCTAGTGCTGTGCAGAGCCTAACCCAAAGCAGGACCCTGTTAGTGATGCCAGCCCCAGATATGATGCTGACCAGTGGTATGAAGTCATTGGTGGTGTCAACCATGTCTGCAAGTCCCTCCTCAGCAGAACAGCCACCTCATTCCCAAAAAAGTCACAGCTGTAGTCTGAACGTTCTAGTTTAGTCCGGGAACATCAAGAACTTGCAAAGTAGATCACACATCTGTATCATATGGACACCAACAATGAACTTTAAGCTGTCTCAGAGACTTTTTCTGAATCTGTTTTTTGACCCTTTGCTCTATGACGAATTGCACTGTACTCATATTAGCAGATTGTTCTTATTATCCACAAATCCCACAAAATTGAGTATGTTTTCCACTATACCTATCTCAGTCCAAGACAGAAAAAAATATTTATAAACAGTCTCGTGTATCCCATGGTAGCTAGGTCAGAAACCACTGTTTATGTCTTGCCTATCATTAGTCAGGTTGACCAGTCTACCCTGGCAACTTGACTTTAAACCCGTACCTAACCTTAACTCCAGTGTGATGATTCTGTTCAGATCAGACCTTTACGATTTCAAGCCTTTGTGATCCCTCTGAAGACACTTACTCTTCTGGGACTTTGAGTCATTTCATGTCTTTTGTAGCTGCATAAATGAACATTATACAAAATGCTCAAAATTTTATTAAACCACCGGCTGTGTTTCGTAACTAACAAACCTAAACAAAACAGAAGCAGCAAACCAGTAGGTATGTTAGGAAAACATGGCAGGCTTGCACAGAGTGTAAGCTCTGCTTCTTAAGTGGGTGAGACAGACAATTATTTACTACATTTTGAGAGCACCTGGCACTAAGTCTATTGGCCATCAGGACAACTTGAGTGAAAGCGGTGTTTATCGCAGTGCCGTGTTAAGAGGATTTGAGTGCAACAGAAATAAACAAAACAGCCTCTGGAAAAGTTTCAGGACTTTCAAACTGGTGAGTGCTCTGGTGTTGCAGACAGCTCAGGTCATTTATGAAGAGCCAAACAGTCAGCACAAGTGACAATACATGCTTTTATGTTTGTTGCTTTCTTTCTTTTGTTTGTCTCTTTGTAAAGAAGGTGGATTTCATACAGCTGTATTAGTGTGCTACCTCCCCTCCCACTTAAAAACCATCTCCAGCCTGCCCATCTGACAGATCCTACATCTTCTTTCAAATACATTCCTTTGCTCTTCTCCTCATAAGAAAACCCCTTCTTTGCTGCTCTACTTCTTATTATCTGATGTGAATGAGCCCTGAGATTCCTGATATACTTTATTCAAGTGGTATAAATTACTGCTGGTCCTGGAAAGAATCAATATTCAGGCAAAAAAATGTTGGAAGCAAAAGTCAAAGCTACTAGATATAAACAGTTTCAGAATGTGTTAAAAAAACAGTGCAATTTTACTCTTCTGCTGTCTGTCATTAAAATGTGAACATTTAGTGTTAGTTTTCTTCCTTAATAGTTAAGGATTTTACATTGAAGTGTAAGAACACCTTCACAAGTTTGGTATTGAATACCTTTTCTCAAAACTTTGGCTGCTATGAGCATCATTACTATAAAAAAAAAAAGAACAAAGTCAGCACTTTCATCTTTTAATAGCATTTTGTGAAGCAAAAAGTAATTACGATTCTTAGCCGTTTCTGGTTTTTAATGGAAAATTTATTTGCACTTTCAGTTTTACATTTAGGGATATAACTGTGCTTCTATCTGGTTTTGAAGTCCAAGCACAATATTTAATTCCTTTAATTATGCCATGAGAGTTTTATTGTCTAAAATACTACTTTTTCCTGTTAACTTGCTGTTTCAGTGCATTTATGCTACGTAGAGCATCATTTTCATCAATGATGCATTTGGACTATCAATTACAGAATCCTCTAGAGTTTACAAATAGGAAATCTGATGGATTCAGTGTCTCATATGCAGCTAATTGGTAATGTGCAGTAAATTACCACATAACAATTATCCCCAGTAGTTTTACACAGTATTTCTGGGAATCATCCTTTGACACTTTATATAGAGCATCTGTCAGCATATATGTTATTATTCTCATTGGACATCACTCCACGGCATCCATTCATTCCTCTGTCTGCAGAAAAAGGTAAAGAAACGTGCTAGATTATCTGTAGCACAGCTTCTTGAAAGATACCTGCTTTCTCTTGTCTGTTTTTTTTTTGTCTTGTTGTCTTTGATGAAAGTGAAAACACATGCAGCATTGCTGGCTGTTTACCTTTGGTATTATTGAAATATTTGGAGGTTATGATGAAATTGTTCCAGTGTTTAAAGAAATAAGTGAGTACACTAAACAGGGAATGTACACGAAGAATACCTTAGGATGGAAAGGACCTCCTGAGAATGAGTGCAGTCTCCCTGCTCAAACCAGCTCCAGCTAGACCAGATTGCTCAGGGCTGGTTCAGTCAAGTTTTTGAGCCTCTTTAATGGTGGAGATTCTTCAACCTGTCTGGGCAATCTGTTCCAGTGTTTGATCACCCTTGTGATTAAAAAAGTTTTCCTTATACCTGACCTGAACTTCTGGTGTTCCAACTTGTTTTTATCATTTTTCAGTCCATCTTTGTGCAAACCTTTGAAGAGAGTTTAGCTTGGTCTTCTCTACAGTTTCTGATCAGGTAGTTGCAAATGGCAACTTCATGAAGTTCCTGTAGTCCATTTCTCCAGCATATCAAGGGCTCTCTGAGCAGCAGCCCAACCTTCCAACTTGTCAGCCACTCCTCTTAGTATGGCCAATGTGGTCTATGAACTTGCTGAGAGTGAATTCTGCCCCGTCAATCATGTCATTAATAAAGACATTAAACAATATTGGCTTCAGTATCAGTCCTTGAAAGATGTTGCTAGTAACCACCTACCAGCTGGATCTCAGCTCTGTGGGCCTGGAGCTCCAGCCAATTTTCCACTCCATTATCAACTTACTGAGTTCATATCTAACTTTATTTTAGAGTCTCCAATGGCTATCATCTGCCTCTTCTTCTTGATACTGACTTAGGCACTGATTTAGCTGGCAGTGTTGCATCCCTTGATGGGTCTCATTCCTCCTCAGTTGTTCCTGAGGCACCATATGTGTTTTGCAGTTGCAGATTTCCAGAGGTACAAGGAACATTCTGTCTGATGCCAGAAATCACAAGGCCAAAGCATGACTTGTTCCAAGAGCTGAGTTAATAACTAAGCTTTCAGCAGTTTTTATAGCAAAGCAAAGCTATATGGGAGCATTAGACTTTGCAGGAACTCTGAAATGTGTTATTGGGCCAGGAAGGCAGAGTGTGGAGAAGAATGAAGAGACTTTGCACGTCTGTGGAACTACCAGATACACTCATTGAATCCAGTGTGGCTACTGGAGGGAAGGGATGAGTAAATGAATCTGCTTTCAAGTGCAGAGGAAGGATTAGGGTGGCTGTCATAGAATAAAGTAATCTCAAGCCAATCAGTTAAAGCTTTCCTTGCTTATTTCCACACTAAATCTCAGAATTTCCCACGTGACCAAAAATTCCACCAAAATAAAGTCTTACTGAAGAGATTGAGAAAATAAACGTATGGTGGTTCATTCTGATTTTGATTGTCTTTGCATTTCCCACTGTAAGCAAAGTCCTTAGTCTCACATTTAACTGTAGGTAAGAGGACTAATTGCTTGTAATGTATTAATGCAGTTTACTCTTTCCTAGAAGTGTTTCCAAAACCAGCTTCTGAGACACTTTGAAGCTAAGGAAATTCCAAAACCCAGCAGTTTGTTGCAGACTGTATTGTTGCAGCAGACAGTTGCAAAAAAAATCACAGTTGACTCCTTGGTTCCTCTGAACCTCCTTCTAGCATTTCTCGTAGAATTTTCCCAGACAATGAGCCCATGAAAAATGTATGTTGCATAAAAAACCTTACAAGGCATTTAACCACAAGCAAAGATACAAAACCAAATCCACCCTAAGGGGAAATGAGAAACAAAACCAAAAATCTAAGCCTGGGTCATAATGTTGCTTTTCTGTATCAGGCACTCATTATGAAGGTAGCTTTTACTTAACCTCTTAGTTCTCACATCACTCATGTTAATGGCCAAGTTTCTGATACTGGTGACATTTATCAACTGATCATCTGTGACTCCATGAGTCACTGTCTCCAGACTTGACATAAACCACTCAGACTCTGTGCTAGGATCACCTGGACTTTGTCACTATTTAACAATTGAAAAGGAGCAGTATTTTCTTAAAGCACAGGCCAGACCCTCCAGTGATGTAAACGAGCACGAGAGAAGCAAAGTCAATAGAGCACTGATGTTTCCTAAGGCTCCAAGGCAGTTGAGCAAATGATGAAGCTCTGTTTTCCTTCTGTGCTTTCCTTTCTTTGCTCATTTGTTTCTTTGCTCTCTACAGTTAAATCAAACATACCTAGATACATGCAGTAGTTGAAAAACAACTCTTTGTTTATTGTATCCAACTATTAGTATGCATTGACTACGTAATAGATGAAAAAAATTGGGGTATTCATCTTTTGCTCTGCCTGTAATGTAAATCTAGAGATAATGATAACATCATTTGTTTTTCTGCTTTCAAAGAGAAGGTCATCTGAATGCAGAGAATAGTTATCCTGGTGCTTTCTTAGAGTATAGAATGGTAACACAGGAGTAGCACGTAGGAAGGAAGTTTTTATTTACCCTGCTTTTCAGTATAGTGTTGCATTTTGGTCATGCAAATGTTATAACTCTGTGTAGAAGATTTGATTTCTTAAGGGGCAGAACATTCAAATTAGGCCCGTGACTGATTCTTTCCCATTCCCACATCTATGAAGAAAATTCTGTAGAAAGAGGGAGAAATGAAAAGGAGCTGTCTCTTTAAAAGCAATTCACATCTCAGTTCTTGTCCAGTTTAAAATCTGTACCAAATCTGGGACCTGCAGACTGACATTGCCCTCTTCACACAGGCTGTGATCTACTGCACTGCTTGCAAACAGCTAGTAAAGCTATAGGTAGAAGAAAGAGATCCCAATAGCATCGTGTGGCCAAGGTTTATCAGTGAGCCAGAGCCATTGACAAAGCTGTATGGTAGCTCACTCCTCTTCTTGGTAGCTAGTTTAAGAACACATATAGACTTTTTACAGGTCAGCTGGGGCTTCAAGCTCTAGGAAGTAAAAACTGCATGGTCAGTGAACTTGAAAACAGCACTTCTTGTATTCCTGACGCGATAAGTAAAAGATACTAATAAAGTTCAGAAATTTATATTAGGGGAACTTTCATCCAATGTGTATGTCCTTAGTACATGAAGTCTTTAAAACGTTTGACTAGGTCAGAAGAATCAGACCACTGACTCAATGCAGAGAGTTTCTCGTTGCCAAAACACTGTCCGAAACTTCTACAGGGAATTCAGTACTGCTGCTAGTGTGCAGCTGCTGGCTTCAAAGGACAGGTTTATCTGTGTGTCTCTGCTCCTCCAGCCCTGCCCTGAAATGGTATGTCACAGGATGTATTTCTGGATCTATGGCACAAGTCACCAAACAATCCTTTCCAATTATTCTGTTGACCAAACGAAGGCTTAAGTCTCCTCTAAAGACAACAAAGCCAATGTAATGGTGAATGGCATAATTAGCTGCATATGTTTTGAGACATTAGGGTAGAGTGAAATGACCAGAAGTATACTAATAAATAAAGACCATATCCTGGTATTGATCTGCATGAGGAACTCACCTCTGAAATCAATAGGGAGCACTGAGAAAAATCAATGGCAGGATATGACCCTTAGATAAGCTGGTTTCCAATCATTCTGCCTCTCTACTACGAGAAGATAGGTTACTTTGTGTTATCTAAGCCCTCAAACATCCTCAGGAAGTTTGGGAAATAGGAAAAAGCCCCACAAAAGGGAACTGATACAGAAAGATTTACATGTAAAATACTGATGTTTTGTAAGACCTCCACTAGTCACTGCTTTTTCATAGTGACTCTCGGGATGAAACGTTTAAACGGTTTCTGGTAATTGAGACTGAAAGTCTCTGAGAATACCTTGGGGAAGAGTGAGTGATGTAGTCAAAGGAGCCAGTGTTTATGTGCATTTCCTGCTAGCATTATTGATAACCTTGCCCTGCATTAGAACATGGGGAAACCTACAGGAATTAGGCCTTCAGGCAATTGCTCTGCACGAGAAGTCAGCCATGTGTTGAAGAGAAAATGGAGCTAGGAAGCTCAGGGGACCCAGCATACCTTCTTTTCTGAGGTATGGTCTTGACAGATAAGCACAGCATAGTGTGGTTATTTTCCCTCAACTGGAGATCCACAAGGCCTGTTTTTGCCACATAAAGTTATGTTTCTGTATTTGCTTGTGTTAGATCAGTGCAGTGTGGGGTCTTCTGAAGCACAGGACTGCAAACAGGAGCCTCACTGAAGCATGCTGCAGCTCCCTTCAGGCTTACAAACTTGATTTCTTTCCTTTGGAAACCAAAGTGAAGGGATGGGAATGTGGACACCTGGATATCTGTTTAATATGGCATCAAGTTGCAGATGAAACCTACACCCAGACCTGAGTGTGCCAGTCCTGGCTAACTAACTCTGGTGCTCCTGTGACCTGAGTCAGCAAATAGCTTTAAGATGGTTGCATGGATGCTTCTCTCACTAATTGCTTTCTACTGATGTGAGTAGTCCATAATTTTTTATTTGCTGGGAGAGAAATCCTCAAGAAATATTTCTGGGAGCGAGAAAAACTATTTTTGACACCCCAAAGTTTTTATGTGGGCTTACTTTGATAATCATTGTCAGATTCTCGTAATGTGGTACGAGGCATGCTGAAAAGAATTGCTACTATATGGAGAGAATTGTAGACCTGAACGTGAAAAGAAATGAAACCGAAGGCATTTACCCAGAGTTTCTATCTTCAGAGTAATTGTCTTTACTTGCCCTTCCTTGTCTTCCGTCTTTTTTTCTTTTGGAAAAAAATTGCATGCACGTTTAATGCACGTGAAATGTTTCACGTTGCCAGACATGATACAAACCTGCACTCAGAGCCTCGTGGATGTCTTGTTCCTAATATTGGAAGATGTAATCTAGCCAAAACCCCCTCTAGATGGCTCTGATGCTTTCATTACGTTACCAATCTTTGCTTAGATCCTTGTCTGACTCTTTCCCCTATCTGCAGCTTTGTTCCCATTTAGAATTGTAAGTTTTAAGGTTCCTAATTTTTTTTATCCTTGAAGAAGATCTATCTCAGTCATACAAGCTTTTGCATGCTGCCCCATTAGTGTCTCATCTTAATCCATGCCTTGAAGGTCCAAATCTAGGGAGGATAGAATAATTCAGTCTCCATGCAGATCTTGGACTCTTCTCAGACTGTGCCAACAAGTGTGCCAATTAAAGTTGTGTTTTCCTGACATTGCAAGCCAGCCCGTTGCAGATAATGTGGACGAATAAAATGGATTTATAATGTAGGTTTCAGAAAAAGAGCAGTTTTTACCTCCAAAATTATCTGACTTGTATCGCGTCGTTGTTCACGATGTAGTCAGAACCTGGAGTGCTACCTTCAGCTGGCAAAATTCATAACCTGGCAAAGGAGGAAATATTCACATAACTCTCGGCAAGAAACCAAATCAAACTATTCTTTCTAATTGCAGGTGAGTAATAGCAGTCTTACATTTCATACAAATAACATCAGCACTCTCCTGCTCCGTGATTGATGGGATGTTTTAAGTGGAGTGCTTTAATTCAGCACAGCTGGACATCTCTTGTTGGATTCCCCTCCTAGTCTGAGAAATTTTTGGTTTTAGATGCATTGGCAACAGTTTACCTTGTTAAGGCTGAAAAATACCCCTCGAGAGAGTGGATGTTGAATGATCAACTCTTTGCTCAGTCAATATCTCTGCTAATGAAAACTGGGGATTACTGTCTGGTTGTTTGTTTGGTTTTTTGAACCAATTCAATTGGTCTTCAAGGTCTTGTTTGGGCTTTTGGATTGAATTGTAATGCTCTATCACGAGTAGCCTGTCTGTAGCCTAAGTGCTTCCTTGTCCTACTTTCAAAAGGAGTTTTTTCTTTCCCAGGATCTCTGCCGTTTTGTTGCTTCCTGTGGCTGGGATTAAGCAGCTGGCTGCAGACTTGGGAGACACGAGTAGAATTCCCCACACTCCTTTAGCCAGTGTGCGTGGCAAGAGGCAGAGGAGGGCTCCTGTGGGGGTCGCAGGAAAGCACTGGTAGGAAAAACCACACATTTAGCTTGTGTAGATGCTTGAGGACCCAGCTTAAATCCAGTGTGGGTTTGAAGCAGGGGGTTGTGCAGTGTTCGTGTAGAGTCCTTCATACCATGTGCAGGCCAGCCAACAATCTGTATCTAGGGAAAGTAAACTGCTGGGTGTTGTGAGAAAGACTTCAAACCATTTTTATTCAGCTACCAAAAGGGAGGACTTTTAACTGTTCAGCAAAAGGTAGGATTCTTTGAGGATCTTACCATGCTACCAACTATGGAGCTCATAGGCATATATCCACTTAATGTATTAAATTCCCTAGCATCAGACTCACATGGATCTATTTACAGTCTCTGACTAGAATCAACATGAGCTTTCAGAGCCCTGGAGTACATAATAACAGGAAAATCGTGGCTCTAGTTAAACACATCCCCAGGGAAAGCCTGGTGAATGTTCAGGATAGTGATTAGGAAAGGTTAACTTATGATGTGACAAGGAAAGTAGTACAACTTAGATAACACTAATAACTGACAGCAGTGCCGAAAGATGATAGATTATTCTGATCTGACCTGTTAAAAAGGAAATAAATAAACCAAGCAGTTTTTAGAGGAATATCCTGAATCTGTCTGTATGTACAGTTACTTGCTATTCTAACGTATCGATTTGGATGTCTGTGTGTGGAAAATGTGTTACAAAAGGAATTATTGAATACATAAGGAATCATCTGGTGTGCTCCGTGCAGGACAGGACATTATGCAAAAATCCAATCTGTGCAGCTGTCATGAGTGAGCACCCACAGTGCCACTTATATGGGAGGAAAATACCAGTAATAGAAAGCATTTACTGAATTACTTGAAACAAATTTGCAAGGGAGAGACAATTTTCTCTTTACTCTGGTTGGGTTTATGCTCCACACATTGTAATTCTTAGATTATGGAGTTAGTAAATTGAATTGTGAGGACTTTTTGCCATAAACAAGCAAGCAAACCCCTAAATTTCCAACATTAAAAAACCCTCTTTTTCAAGGATTTGCCATTTTATAATGGTTGGGGGTTTTTTTTATGTCAGAATTTATACCATAATCTTCTTTCCTACTACTTCAATTATATGAATTATTATTGGTATTTTTCTGGTAAATACATGTTTTTAGACTGTATTCTTTATGAAGTTGCAAGTCTTGTACAGACTTTCAGATATGCTTTCCCTCTTACACAGTGATCTGAAATACAGATTTCAGTGGGAGAGTTCATAATGCAAAATATTAAGCAACACTTTAAAATTTGGGATCCAAATAGTTCTGCCTTGCTCAGTAGTTGAATGATTGCTCAATATTCAGGACTTCCTGTTACCCTGATGGACTCGGCATGTCTGTGGTGCACAGATATCTGATCTGTCTCTGAGAAATCCTGGTTTGTCTGGAGATCACAGAGCTGGTCTCACAGCTCAAGCAGAGCCTTGCACTACCACACTCCTACAGCACCCAGCTTGGCAATCAGTTTGGCTGCTGTTTATTTGCCTGTCACTGTGTTACGCTACGCTACGCTGCGTAGACATACTCAAGGTGGTGTCTTCTAGGGGAGCTGATGGAGATGTGTCCTAGCACAATGGAAAGCAGAGACTCCTTGCTGATGCATTGAGATCCTGTGGGTGTCTGTAAAAGCTGTTTCCTCAGGTCTGTTCTTGGAAGTCTGAAACAGATGTTTTATTACACTTTCACTGACTCTAAGGAAAAAAATCTCTCCCCTTCAGCAGGAAGATGAGGCCTCCTGACAACAAAATTTTTGTTCCAAATAATATAATGTGTCTTCTATGGTGCATAAAGAAAAAGCTCCTCAAAATACTAACTAAGCAGATGCTTTCCCCATGTCTCCCATAACGGATAAACAATATTTGCCTGGATGATGCTATCATAAATCACACATCTATTATGCAATAATGCCAAAATATTAAAACTTGTGTGTTTATATCAGAGCAAGCTCGTGTCCAGCAAGGTCTAACATACATGCTTTACACCGTGGTCTACAAGATACCTCACTGAAGTATCTGACCACATAGGATGTCTCTGACTCCTTTCTAGATTCAGGCACTCAGCCTACCTTTGGCAGTCAGTGAGATTTAAAGACCTCAGCATCTCTGAACATCAGAACGATTCTTCAAGGTTTGCTCAGGCACAGGGAGATTTGTACCAGAAATAAGAAGCTGGCTACAAACGTAGTTACCAGTCGAGAAGGTCTCTGTGTTACATTAGCATAAGTCTGTACCTACAGTTGTTTACTTTCTGGTACAGTTTCTTATTGCAACTCTTACTCTTCTTCTGATAGAACGGTAAGGGTAAGGGTTTCAGCACGTCTGCCATGGTAATGATGTTCTCAGTATCACAGTGTGAAGCATAAGTAGGCACCTAGGGCAGCTGCCAGCCCTGTTAGGACCACAGTCTTGCACCGAGGCAGTGGGTCCATCTGCCATGGGAAGCTCTTGGGCAGCTCCTGCCTCAAGTGTCTCTTTGCACAAACCCCACATCCCACCCGACATTCAGGGAGCGCAGCCAGGCAGTGCCTGACTGGGCCGTGGGAAACTAGGGCTTTCCCTGTGGAAGTTTTTCCAAGACATCTCTCGAGGTATCCCCTTGTGCACAAAGTGCTGCCATTTCTCTCCTTCTTGAGCTGTGTTGTCTGGACAGGGAAGCAGTTCAAAGCAAATTGGCTTCTTGTCTGGGCTCCAGGAGGCTGATGGTCTAAAATTCAAGCAGGAAAAAAAGAACACCATAAAAAGATGTGTTTTTCAGTCAGCTAGAAAAGGGACATTTTTGCTACTGAGAGAGACCTAACAAAACTTGGTGAGGTGTTTGGTTGGTTGGTTGGTTTTTTAATCAGCCTCCTTTACAAGATACATCAACAAATTTAATTTACATAAAGGTGCGAAGTTGAGAAGGAAAAAACCCAATTCTCTATAAAATTAGCAGGAAAAAGATAACTTTTCACTTTTGCTGTAGGATGAGAGAATGAATTGCTAAACCAGAGCAAAACACAGAAAAAGGATGTATCCAATCTGAGGACAGTTTCTGTAATGCCCTAAGCTTTTCCTTTAATTCATTTAATTAAGAAGATGTTTGTAGTGTGTAATATGATTTATTTTTTTCTCAGCTGGCTGCAGCTAAAGCAATGACTCTTTATGCAGTGAACCGAAGCTAGAATTCTAGGTGGTTCAGCCAGTTAAAAATACTTAAATTACTTTCTTTCCTCCTGCTCTTCCAAGCTTTCTTCTTTGCAGATGGCAGAGGACAATGTGCTGGGTCTGCAATAACACTGACTCAAAATTCCTTGCTAATTGTAAGATAACTTCCTAAAGATTGCAAGCAAAAGGAAGTCGGAGAACAAAGCAATGTCAAGTATGCACATGTCACAGCACAATGTGCTGATTCCAAGCCTTTGGAAACATGCTGAAAGACATGTCTGGAAAAAAAAAACAACAGGGAAGTGCTTCCACACAGTCTTTCAGCATGAAAACAACAGCTGAACGTGCCTGTTCCCACCAGGAAAAAATACCCTGAAATAACAAAAGGTGCTGGAAGGCTAGAAATGAAGTCATCAGATGGCAAGTACACTCTTTTGTCTGTTCCTAAAATTTACATAGAGTGTGCTTCCACTACATTGTAGATCAAGGGATCAATCTGGAGTAGTGTTTGACTGCGAGGTGCCGAGAAGACCAAGAAAAATGGAATGTATAAACAGGTCTCTCTTACAATGAAGGACTAGTAGAACAAAACAGAAGTAAAGCAAACAAAGGGCCACACTTTCAGATAATGTATCTGCAGGAATGCAAACTCTGCACATTCCTGATCACTCCTGTAGGTACTGAAGGTACAAAAGACACACTCTTGAGATTGGCACACACAGTGTTTCTTTGTGAGACACAGTCTGCTTACATTCTCTTCCTAACCACAGGTAAATCTTTGCATCCTTGGTGTGCTCTGAAGATGTAAGTGTTTTCAATCAGGGCTGTCAATGTTGACTTGCCGAGGCCAATTTTTTTGTCATCTTAAGAGCTGAGGGTTGAGTAAATTCCAGGGGAAAATTATGGGGTCCCAGTGAAAGATGGCATGTACGACACAAATGAAACAGTGCATGCATCTGACTGAAGATGTTACAAAATATCACCTCCAAAACCAGAGGGATATTGTACAGAAATGCAAATAATGACTAAAGATGTGACTAGGCATTTTTCTTTCAAAGCTGACAGAAGGAAATAAAATTATCCCTAGTTTCTGCAGGCAAAAATCAATACCAGGATGAAAAGCAAATTGCCTAACATTGCATATCAGCTCAGGAATAAATTCTCCATCTTCAGATCCTCAAGTGACTTTATGAAACTGTTCCTTTTTGTTATCTGCTGAGCCCCGAAGAGCACTTACAAGAAGTGCACCTGAAAGGCTTGTCTTGCATTTAGTCATTCCAGTTGTGCTCCCAGAGATACACGCCATCAAATGACCTGAGAGCTTGGTGATGTTAGCTCCGCTGGGTGTAATACACATGAAAATGAAAACCTAACCTTACTTTAAGCAAAAGTTTTTTAGGTGCCTTTTACCAAAATTCTCCAGAGATAGGTTAAAATCTAGCATAAATGTTTCTGCCCAATACAGAAAAAGCATTTCTGTGATTATGAAGGCTGAGCAAGAAATAAATCTGAGAAACCATTTAGTTCCCCTGGCTGCAAACTCTAGTATCTCTCTCAAACCTATATGTCTGTTAGATATTCCTTGTCAGAGTACTTTGGAGGATTCAGGTCTTTCTTGCTGATTCTAAGTTGGACTCCAGCTGTATGAAGCCTCATTTAAATTTAGTGTTCAGCTGTTTTCCATAGATTTTCATGCAGTTAATGGATTTCTCTTTCCCTCTTGGGCTAAACAGAATATCTGACTCTTGAGTCTTATTACAAGCAAGCTTATGAGAAATGTGGCTTCTTTTGAACCAACACTATTTTTTTTTATTATAAGTGTAAATAAGAACCTGGCCAAACTATTTTTTTTTTTAATTTTACTGCTTGCCATACGAGTTGGTATCTTACTTTTCTGAAGTATGGTCTGTTATGGTTCCAGGACTTTATGTCCACATTGTGTCTATATAGGCAATGAAATTTGCACCAGTTGCCAATACAAGATCCTGGAGGACTGGTGTTGGCACTGGGGATACAACACTAGTGCCTGTGTCTGCAGCTTCACCCTACCATCACGAGGCAGAGCTTTGCACCAGCAGTGAACTTGAGAGGGTGCCACAAGATGCCAAGTACAGACGCTGAGCAATTTACATTAAAGAGGAAACCCTTTGCCATAGTAAATCACTATTGTAGATGCCCTTTGAGGCTGTGCCTGACTGTAACACTGCCAAATGAGGGAGTGAGAGATTCTGTTACTGCTGTGCAAGGCCACATAAAATTTGGGAGCTGGCAGGAGCGGGCGGGTAATAAGGCACATGAAGCAATTAGGGCAATGAAGGGAAAGAGAGACAGGGAATGCACCTTAAAAAGAGCTTTTGGTTTGCACTTTGTTGGGCCTGCCAGAGGTTTTGAAATAATGCAAAGGAAGAGCCTATTGTCCTGGGTACGATATCCTAGTAAATTGCTTTTCCTGGACCAAGGGAATTGTGTCTTTCATCATAATTCCTCCTCTCAGCACCCTGCATAAATGAATTGAAAGCTGACTTCAGCCAAAAAAAAAAAGAAAAAAAGAAAAAGAAAAAAAAGGGAAAGGAAATAGAAAGGTTAAACCCAAGCACTGCTGTACTGTCCAAAAGCACTGAAGAGATTGTAGCAGGTGGTCCCACCACCTGTGCTTGTCTACTTCCATTCCAGATAATCTCCTTATCGAATGCAGGGAGGAGCAGACACCCAGCAGAGTCCCACAGGAAGAGCAGGGACTGCAAAACAGAGTGACTAACCAGAGAGGTAGGAACCTGCAGTGCAGGGAATACCTAACAGAGTGTAAAACACGAGAGACGAGTCCTTGTGTCATTTACAGCTTGTGCATCTACAGCAATGCTGCTGGCTCCAGGGGCAGCCCTTCTCATTTATGCCATGTTGGTAATGGACGAGGGGTGAGAGACCCTGCAATTTGAACGTGTAAGCTACCACGTTCTAACAGCTTGCAGAGAAAAAGGCCAATAAAACAATGCTTTTATAATAGCACCTATTTTCTTTATCCTTCCTCAATTGGTACAGGAAATGTTTTAATTTAATAGAGCGAGCGGATGCCTTGCCTGAGTTGCAAATGGCACACTAACAGTGTAATGATCCCTGCCCTCTGCGGCACAGGGAGGGCTGTGGGTTTTCACTCAGTGGGCTGCACCTACAATGGCTTTTTATGACTGTCAGGCTTTGACTAAAAGAAAACAAAGCGCTGGCTGGAAAAGAAATAACAATGAAGACTGTTCCTGTCATGTATCTGAATATTCCCTTTCACTCATTCTTTTCTGTGCCTGAAACTTCTTAGGTAAATAGAACTACAAGGGGAAGGGTACTTCCAAAGAGCCCGCTGTTGCCAGCGTGTATCCTCACATCAAGTGAAATCTTTTGAAGTCCAAGCGTTCTCAAAGTTGAGGACTTCTGTACTGAGCTGCCTGCTGGGCACGACGCACACCCTGGAGCTGGTGGCTCTACCTTTTCAGGAGCTGTTCTTTAGCAGGGAGAAGTTCTTGCTCTTCGTGTGGCAGCCAGTTTTTTCCTTTCCTCATGTCTGCTTGCTGTGGTGCAGCGTTGCACTGACACGGTGAAGTGGCTTCTCAGGTGAGAGCCACCTTGGCACTGCTTTGCCACCCTCTGAATTCCTTGTAAATTTTACATCTAGGCCCAAAGGCTTCCAGAGCTTCCTGGTTGCACCGTGCAGTGTGGAATAGTTTGTGATAACCTCTTACAAGACTGAGTGTACAGTCCTCACTGCTTTTCTTCCATCTGTTCCTCATTGACGGGACATTTTTCTGTCCTGTAAGGATCAGCTTGGGAACAGCCCTCATGCTAGATTTGCTGTTCTGGGAGGTCCAGCTGTTGGTCCTGGACTTTCCTTAATCCCTTCTCTATTTTAGCAACACAAGAGGATATAGACAGAAGTGAAGCCTGTTGAAACCCATCAGAAAGGTTGACTGGCACCTGGGTAAGACCCCAGGGTCCACATTTTCCGTTGTGATAATTATCCATAAAAATGAACACTGTCGAAAAGCTAATCCCAAAACATCCAGCATAGCTTCTGCAACCTTTAGCAGTTTGTCCTGTTGTAACAGTGCTTTGTATTGTTTTTTTAATGAAGGTACCTTCACTTTGGATAGAACACTTGGTCTCAAAGTAAAGTATTGTTCACCTTGATAGCTATTTAGCTGGTTCATTTCAGCAACGGTTTTGAGACACTTGAGTGAAGTTATTCTGGCTTAAAAGAATAGCACCGCAGTTTTCTTTCATGGGTCAGAAATACCTCTTTAATTTCTTGCATGATGTTGTCAAGACAACAGTGTCCTAATTGCACCTATACTGTACGCCTCAGTGTTTTGGAGCACACAATATTTTGGAGAACCACAATGTTTTGGAGCAGTTTTTGTTACGGAAATATTTCCAAACCTGAGCGGTTGTTTTTTTTTTAAAGTATTTAAAATCTGTAAGTAAATATTTATTCCTGGCTAGGAATTACTTGACATTTAAGATCTAGAGCAAGAAGCCTTTTTTTGTTCATGTGACTCTCAGAATGCACAGGCTTTGTGTTAACTTTTCAGCCAAAAATGCTGCATATGCAGAAGAAGGACTACGGTTCTAGAAGTGTAAAAGTCAGGAAATTAAAAGTGATGACTCTCTGCAGCTATGATGCCTCAAATACATGATGTTTTCTATTATTCTGTAAGGCAACGACTTTATACCTTCATATACTTCCATAGGGTGGCCAATTTCATAGTAACTTTTCATTCATTAGTTTGGCACTTCTACAGTCTCAGCTAGCATTGCACTTAATGTGCTTTTTAATATTTGATTTCCTTGATTAAATCCATAAAACAAAGACAAGAGAGATTAAAATAAAAACTATATTGACTTCAATTCAGTTCAAAGTTTATGCTGGCTTCTGCTGCATAATTGTAGCAGAGAAGCAAAAACTTTGTTGGTGAATGAAGTAGCAGAAATGCTTGTGCTCTCCCCTCTTGTGAAAGGGCCATGTCAGAACAGGACAAGCCTGGAAGGGCTTGGCATGAAGAAGGGGGCAGCAGTGTTGGTGGCAACTCCTTCAGACCTTCTCCTTCCTGGAAGTGTGTAATCCTGTTGATCAGAAGGCTTTTCGTAGTCATACTTAAGGTTCTTGACAATAGGAATCTTCCTTAGGAATTCTGAGCAGACTCTCAAAACTGGGTAAGAAGAAACAATTCATAGTGCTGTGAATCTAGTTTGAGGACTTTGATAACTGGAGTAATTAACCAAAGCAGCAAAATGTGTGTGGTAAGATTCAGATCATGGTAGCAAAATACACGTGGCAAGATTCAGATCAGGGCAGCAAAAATTTTTGTTTCAGTGTTGTCATTTCCATATTGATCACAAAACTGACCAGAAAACAAGGGAAGAAGAACCAAACTTATGTAAAGTTTCTGCCGACCCCATTCCAGGGCCATAATGCTTCTTGGCATTTCAGGAAGAACGTCATTTTCCAGGTGACTCCTAGTATTCTTCTTTGTTCAGCTCAGGTCAATAAAAAGCTGGTCTGTAGCAATAAAGGCTCAGTAATCACATTAGAATAAATTTTCACCTATGTATATAAAAGCCATCTGAAGATGTCACCTGCCAGAAATTCCGTGCTAGGGTCATGAAGCCCAGAACTTAAACGTTAGGGTATGTCTTACTCATAGCTGTTAAGAGATTCACTTCCTTCCAGTGTTAAGATACAGTCTTAAGTAGCATAATTAGATACTATTTTTTCCAAAGCACCTCTGCTCACTCGGGGCACAGGACCTACAAGAGGGCTGAGTAGAGGTTATGCAGTCACACGTAAATCTGCCACTTCCTAATTTAGCTGTCCTTGACTTTGCAACCTAAATAATTTTGCTTTCAGGGAGATACATTTTTTGTTCTTGAATCATGCTAGAGGAGCATTCTCTAAATGGTTTCCTTTGGTGGGACATTGAACATCAGCTTGTGAAGACTCCTAAAGGAGACATAATTAAGAAATGGATAATCCAGTAAACACAGCCTCCGTGCATTTTAAACATGCATAGACTAACACTTCATTTGCTCTCAGTTTGGAGTGTCACACGGTGTTTCAAGTGCTAAAAGATTTACTGTGGTTTATGGCTCAAATATTTCTAACTCAATTTGTCGTTTAGCACCAAACTCCCCTGTCCTGCAGCACACTCGAAGGCTAAAGGGCATTCTCCTGCTTAACTGCCCATGGATTGGAATAGCTCTCCTGGCCTTTCTATTGCTCTTGGGATCTTTTATGAAATTAATTATTAAAATGCAGGGCCTCGGGTCTATCTGTGATGTACTGCTGGAGGTTTTCAGCGCAAAACCAGATTCCCTCTGCCACAATAATTTCTGTACGTTTAATAGTTTCTGCTTGAAAAGAGAGGTCCTTCGGTAGAATTTTTCTTTTTTAGTAAACCTTATTACCATTTTGCTCTTCTGCAAAGCACTATTAACTGACTGCATTTCCATTGAATTTCAAAGTACATCTTGGTGTTTATGACTGGCTGTTACTTTTAAAACACACGAGTTCTGGCATGTACGGCCTCAGGTGCAAACATAAATTTATTTGCTAAGAATAAGCTATTTAGCTGTGTAGCTTTGATTATGGTTCCATAATTAAAGTGCTCGGACGTTACTGCAGTGAACGAGCTGAAGCTACAGGTATAATGAGCAGGAAACAAACACCGATAAGAAGAACAAAGTTTGAGGAGTAGGTTGTCATATCCAATTCTTCTAACCTCATAAATGGCAGGACATCTTCCCCAGTCATTTTGAGTCAGCCTTCAGACAGGTGAGTGAGGAGGATGTTACAACCATGGAAGACTTGGAAAGAAGAACAAGAGGGTGGGACTTGATGACCCTGGAGGTCCCTTCCAACCATAGTGATTCTATGATTCTAAGGTTGAACAGGGAACATTTTGGAAAATACCCAACCTTGACTTGCATTGAATGTTAAGTACAACTTAACAGTTATCAGGATGAGTCATTTGGTCCAGGAGGCCAAGCCAGCAGGTTTGTAATTTTTAAAAAGAATTTGCTACAGAATTTTGCGTATCGGTCTGTCCGAACAGTAATTATTGAGTGGCAAGTGCATTTTATAAAGCCTTTTAGTGGCAGATCCACAACCGATCCCATAAACAGAGATTTATTGCGATCCAGGTTTTTGTGCCTTCAGCAAATGCTGGTTTTGAGTAAGAATTCAGCCGTGGAACACTGAAAACCTTCAATATGGATACGTGTCTTGGCTGTATAATAGATGAGCAATCTGAGGCAACACTGAAAAAATCCTTCATTTTTCTCTTTCCAATTTCCCCCCGTCTGGGTTTACTAGATTACCCAACGAATATGAACTAATATTCCAGTCTGCAGAGAGCTCTGCTTATGTTCAGAGGAACTAGGGATTTCATAACATTTTATAAGATGAGCTTAGCATTGCTTTTTGGAAATGTGTTTTTAAACAGAGGATGTGTTTTATCTTTCTTTAGAACATATTTTCTTGATTCAACTGGCGGGAGTTCATATTTTTTTGTATGATCTAAGCACTGTGGATCCAGGGCCCAAATTGTGTTGACCTTAAATATAATCCTGGGGAAGGGAATGGTGAAATAGTTGAATGTTGAATAGAAGTTCAGTTTTGCATCGAAGAGCAGGGTCAGTGAGAAATACTTCAGCTGTTATGCTATCCTGATTTAGAAGGCAAATGAAAGGCTTCTGTGAATCATATTGAAGTGATGTGGCTGAATGAATGCAGATGCATCATGATCTGAAGTCTGCTAGGCTTGTGTTTGGAGGGGTGTGAATATGTGAGAGAGTCTGTTCCCGGGAGAAACCAATCACTGGTTTTGGAAAGATCGCAGCAAATCGCAGTGAAGTTATGCAACTAACCTTTATTGCTAGGATGTGGTACAAAATATGATGATTTATCAGTTTGTTCAGAGTTTCTGAGCAGGACAGACATTAGCGGTTGTCACCGGGGTCAGGTCGGGAATAGGGCCCAGGAGATGCTCCAGAGGTTCATTCAGAAGTGTTCTGTGCATACAATTTGTGGCCCATGGGGAGGAGCATTTTATGTTCTATTGAATATTTGAATTTTCAGTTAGAAATAATGTAACAGAGAAGCATATGACCAACATCAGGCCTATCGGGGAAGAATGACTACGGTATCTGACAACATCTAAGACCTTATGCTCCTGCAGGACTGCACATAGTTTCGGGAAAACTGGTTTCCCAAGGAAATCAGAAGCTCAAATCCATTTTTTCTATTAATTCAAACAGTAAGGAGGTGGCAGCTAACCAGCTGCCTGTTTTCATTCCCATTCTGAGATGGCCATTCATCTTCTTCACCCCTGTGTACTGTATGCCCAACAGAAGGGCACCTAAAAGATTAGGCATTATGTCCTCACATCTGTAGCCTCCTGAATCCTTAAATGGATGTAGCCCTCAGCGTAGGAATTCTTGAAAGTATAATAAGCATGTTATTGTCTCTCAGCTGGTTGCTTCTATAATAGGTGGTCAACTCACAGTTACTACTGCTCAAAGTCTAAGCAATAAAACGTCCAGCCCACGGGCTTTCAAGTCAAAATGCTGTAGGTAGATCTGCATTGTGCAGTTACGCTTCAGGCCAGCTAGCCTAGGTGGCACTTCTGCACGGTCCAGACATTAACCCAAGCACAGACTCGTGCTTATGCCTCACTCAGCTTAAGCATTTGGTGTGAAAAATCTGTAGCACAACTGTTTTCTTAATTGGGTGGAGGGGGGAAGGGACTCTGCAGCACGTTCCTGAGCTGAAGTCTGCTATTCAGAATTATTTCTAGGGTTTGAAAAATTATTTTACTAATATTTAGATAGTATTAGTCATTCATTTCCATCAATTATTGAAAAGGACCCAGCACAAACAGTGTTTGATTTTTCAAGCTCCTCTGCTGCTTGAAATAAAACTGGATTTAGAGAAAAGCTGAGGTTTTTGAAAGAGGTCTAAAAACAATGGAGTTCTCCTGAAAAAATAAAAATCAATGGAATTTGTTTCGTTCCTTTAGAAACCCAGCTTCCACCTTCAGAGCTTTCTCAACAGTCTATATTTTTCCTGATCACTAGCAAAACAAGGGTATAGGCTTTCCCAAGGGAAATGTGCTTAAGCCTGTTGCAACGTCTGCGAGGAGTATGGGTGCTGGTGGAGAGTGATACAGGGAGGAACTGTGCTGTCAACAACAGGAAGCTGGTGAAAAACGAGAGGTGCCCCTGGGGAGGTGAATGCAGAGCAGATGGCTCTAATTGTGAGTCACACTGTGACAACTGACAAGAGAAATTCTGCACTCTTGACACTTTAAAGATACCAAAAATACCAGAGAGCACATTCCACGGCTTCTTGAAGACTTCCATATCGAGGTAGTCGGGGGGGGGAGAGCTCCAACTCCTCCTGTTTCCATCACTAAACAGCCCATAAAATTTGCCGTTGATAAGCTTCCAAGCAGCCAAGCATTCTAATACTTAGATAAGTCACCCGTGTTAATAAAACCACTGAAGAAATAAGAAGGAAGAGGTGCAAAGGGGATTCATGTGCAGGGCAGCACCAGTTGCTTTAGATACTGATCCTTTCAATTAAAGAGCTGTTCTGGATAAGAAAGGGGAAAGTAACATCCTTGTTTATAAGCACTGATAGATTTTGAAATCTCCTTTTTTTTTTTCCCTTTTCTTTCTCATTTTTTTTCCCCTTCATCTGGAAGGACTGCAAGCATTTTCTTGGTGTATTTCAATTATTGCCCGGACATGGGGTTGCAGATTTATATTGTGCTTTTTTAGTGGAGTTACAAAAAGTCAAGGCCAGAAACCATTCATAGTTGGTTGCCGATTTTTTATTTTGGGATGAATGCCTGGCTCGGGTAGGTCTGCAGATGTCAACACAGCTACCCTACAAATAAGTTTTATTTGCTGTATTTTCTTGCTTGATGCAACTGCTTTAGTATCAGTAGTTTAGTCCCATACTTGGGTAGTTTGTCCCTTGAGCAAAGGGACATGTTTCCCATGTGCCCTAATAACAAATCAGGTCCTTTGCTTGGAATTCTGTGACCATTAATGCCAGGCTGAGGCATTGTTGTTATTCTTCTGGTACCATGCAAAAATGTTCCCTGGGTATTTGGGGAGGTGTGTGTGTGGGGGAATTTCGTAGTGTAACAAATATTTTTGGGAGTGTCTCATTCTGACTGGATTCAGATAGCTGATATTTTGGCATTCTCTACTGCCTTTCCAATTGTTGTTATTTGTGAGAGTTATTAACAATGGAAAAGTGCATCGAGTCACTTGGGATGTTCAGCTACACTGCACAACTGTTCCTCCTGCAGCTGTTGAGCTGCTGCTCAAAGGTGCAGTTTGGGAGTTGTTACTTGGAGTAGCTCATGCACTGAGGTGGTGGGGTCACACAGTTCAGCACTTGTAAGTCCAGTTTAGTATTTCTGAGTTGAAGCTCTCTTTATAATTTTCTTTTATTATTATTTTTCTCCCTGTTACATCAGTTACTTGGACCCTGTAACTGTTTTCTGTAGGGTAAGTCTGACATATAGATACACCTAAGATGAACTGAACAAGTTACGTAGGTTACCAGCAGTAGTACAGCCTTAGTGTGGTGCTCTGCTAGGGTTGGCTAGTTTGCTCTGTGTAGTGTCTCTGTAAATGGCAGTACCTGTGGCAGCCATGGCATTCTGCATGGATTCTGGAAATCCCACTCCGTAGCCTCCTCCTCGGTATTGCTGTACTAACACTCCTGAGGTTACACCAGTGAGTACTTCTCTTGTTCAGTTCTTTTTAATTTAAATCCTTGGGGGTTTTAGAACAAGAATTTGCCTTTGTAACTGCTGCCCCTGGCTGACATTTGACTTATTTGCTAGCGGGTATGTTATAGGAGGTCAGCTGTTATTGCCATTTTTAAGATGTTACCCCTGTGAAAACCCGGGATTTACCACTAATTGGAATCAATCTACCAAAATACTTGTGTTCTGATGCTTTAGAATTTGTAAGTTGTATAACACCCATGTACATTCGGCTGCATTTTCTAATATCATGAACCTTTCTTGTACCTAACTCACAGAGAGATACACACATCCTACAGGGCTCCTAAGACATGCAAAGCCCTGGCATCCTTCTGTGGTTCACCACTGCCAGAGAAGCCTACTGTGACACAAAGCCAGTGAGTAGGACCCAGGAAGCCCCCAGCTTTCACGTTTGATGTGAATTTCAAAGTCAGTCTTTTGTGGTGGTGTTTTTTCCTGCTGCTGATAGGTAGTAGAGGGGAAGAGAAGTGAGCACTGTGTGATCTTCTGTTCTTGAATCCTTGGCAGGGATTTTGAGATCACAGCTCTTCTCCCCATTCAAATGCGTTCGGATGCGGTGGAATTTCTTTCTACTTTGTATCTGTTTTGGCTAAAGCAAGGCAGAGGAGCTTGAAAAGGCTCGCCCTCCTCAAGGAATGCTATCTGATTCGTAAGCATTCCTAGAGGTTAAGGCTGGTGACTATCAAGAAAGCAAATACTTCACGCAAGGGTAAGTCCTCTAATTGTGTTTGTGTTGAATAGCTGCCAGATCCCCATGTCAGGATGTCTGCAGTCACGGCTCTGATCTCACCATTCCTTCCTCTGCTGTTGCACAATTGTGTTGCATGTTTGTGGCAGGGGAGAAAGTTGGAGAGCCGGGCTATGAAACCATCTCGGGGAAGGAAGCCATGTTTTATTTTAGTTGCTTGGTTTGGATAGAAGCCTGTAGGAGATTGAATAACATAAAAACCCCATAATGCGGCCCATTCATGGAAACCAAACCTGGTCTTCTAGACAGATATGTGAAATATGAGGTTTAATAGCCAGGGTGGAAAGGAAATGTCAATGAAAATATGTTTGCTGGTGTAGTAGAAACCCGAAGGTACATATGTGATAAGTCATTACTTGTTGTACCCGGACTCTCGGCTCTAGTGGCAGGGTCTGTTTGACTGACTTAGGCTTTTAGATACAATGAGGGAACTTTTGGAAACTTGCTGTGAATCTGCTCCTCTGACGGATCACTTCAAGGATCTTTTGTGGCAGACAAGTGAGACAAAACAGTGGCAAATAACAGCCTGTGAAAGAGGGAAGAAACCCAAAGATACTGCCAGTCGTGAGCTTAGCAGTGGAAAGAGAAGGAAAGAATATCATAACTCCTTCCAGCCACAACAGAAGAGTTTTGGGGATTCTCAGCACAGTTGAAAGCCAATTTGGTTACACAAACATTCAATTCCTGAAAGAAGACAGCAGTTGCCTTAGCCACAGAAATGTTGGTTAAAAGTTATATCCTGATCAGTCTCAGTACCGTAAATCTTGGAGGATAAAGTTGTGCATTACTCCTGCTCTGTTAAAGCAAAGCAAATTTCACAGAAGTCTAATTTTACTACTGAAAAATAATAGGAGTTTGGGTTAATCTATGACCATCGTGTTGTCTCACATAATAAAATCTGTTGAGCTGGTAGCAGTGCTCCAGGAGGATGTCGGTTCCGCTTTCTAAACCAGGAAGCGGAGAATTATCCAGAGCAATAAAGAGCTTGTACAAGTAATACTGGGGAAGTCAGAAGTTAATCTGAAGAGCAGCTCACTCAATCTAATCAGTATGAATAGCTCCCTGCCAACTGCTCCATTACCTGAAACGGGGGTTAACGGATAAACATCAGTCAGTTCTCTCATTAAAAAAAAACAACCAAAAACCCTAGCAATCCCCCTTCATCTCCGAATCTCAAATTCCATCGTTCCCAATAAGGACTAACCAGTTCCTCATCTCTCATTTGCAGTTCATATCCTGAGCTACAGAGATTTGCTGTTAGAGATAAGGATATGGAAAAGCAAAGTGATATTAATATGCATGTTGCAACCTGTTAGCCTCCCGTAGGCTGCTGTGCCTGATGTTGTAAATAGAGGTGGTCAGTGAGTCTGCACAGGAACTCGGGATCTGGCCACATGCTGTTTGTGTAGCAACATTAGCCCAGATGAGGTTTGTCCAGGGAAAACAGTGCGAGTCGTCTCAATGGAGAAACAGAGGACCGAAAAAAGAGGGAGCAAGCAAGAGAGGTAGAAATAATAGAATCATAGATCTTGTTGAGGGGGGGAAACAACGGAATGAGGGTTTGGGTTTTTTTTTTCTTAATTTGAAATGCCTAGACAATATTAAAATAAAATAATTCTATGCATCCCTGAAAAGCTAGACACCTGCTATTGAATGGGAAATAGTACCCCGAAAAAAAAGAAGGGGAAGAAAAGGAGAACAGGTGCAGTTAATGGGGCTGACTGAAGGATCACGGGGGATTTTCAAAGCCACAGATTAATTTAGCTGCACCACTTCCGAGGAATATAAACGAGTATTGTTTACTTTGGTTTTCTAAAGTTGGAATTATCCTCTTCCACGTAGGCTTTGGAGGGAAGTCCACTTGAAATAATATCATAGACGTTTGAAATTAAGATGTTACCACCACATCATACGACAAGGCTCAATGCCACTCATACACTAATTTTCCACAAACAGTATGCCAGAGCATTGCCGAGCATGGTCAGGGGGGAGGAGCCTTGCTCTAAATCTCCACTTTTTATTACTCTTATTTCAAAATTTTCTTTAAGTGAGGGCAAGGTCTGGGTGCTTCTCCTAGGTGACATTACCCCTTTTTTCCTCTGGTGTATCAGAACCTTTACTCCTACTTACACTCCCTGTTGCATTTGTTTATCTAAAACTGTGCTGGAAAATGAGACTTTGTAAAAATGGGACACCGTGTCTTGAGGCATGGAATCATGATGTTATTAACTAAAAAGTCTTTTTATCATACGTATCCCTACTCCAAATATATACATGCATGGATATGCATATGTTTACTCCATTAAAAAAGAGTTTTCAGGAAGCTTTGGAATGACACAGAAATTAGACAATAGTGTACAATTAAAAACCCATGTAGCTTATTAGTGGATAAGTCTCGCTCATCTCTGCTTGATTCACATGTTGTGCTGATTGAAACCCAAATTAATTTAGTTAGATGATATCTGTAATTGTATTCTAAACCCTTAGTTCTCTGTAAGGTCTACCATTTTGAAAGGTCACTGAAAAGACAGTGGAAACTATTTACTGAAGTGATAGTGGCTTATTCTGAAATCCACAATACGAGAGCTTTTTTTCCCTCATATATTCTACCCTAGATAGACCAGCATCTTTCTTTATATTCAGTATTTAAAGTTGTTTTGGGAAAGTGCCTGTGTAGTCAGAAATGCAAACTGCTTTTCTTGGACTGTTTTGTTCTTTTTTATTTTCCATGAAATACCTCTCATGTATTCTTTCTGTACAATGACCCACTGCGTGCAAATCCAAAGCAATAACCATGTTATTTCTTTTGTTCCAATGACTCAGTTTAGCTAGGAACAAACTTTGTTGGGTTGGTTGTTGCTGCAGAGATAATATCATACACTGCATTCCAACATATTTGGATTTTTTTTTTTATTTTAATTTTAATTTTTATTTGAAATTACAGAAAAACAGTGATTGAAAATAATCCATAGGCGATTGAATGAGCTACATATAGAATCATCCTCAGGTCTGGATTCATCTGTCTGTCTTTTCTACAGATCAGTAGTTTGGGGTTGTTTTTCTTCTTTTTTGTGTTTTTTTTTTTTAAAGACAGTTCTTAATGCTTGAACAAATCTCGTTTTCTTCCCCTTGGTAATGTGGTTAACTGTCTGGAATGTGAGCCACTGGAAATTCTTCCCCACAGAAGAATCTCCATTAAGCTTTCAAACGGAGTTACTTCATCCCCACAGCTGCACGGATAGAAAACTTTCTAGTGCCTAAATACTTACTGTATATGTCATCCTTAAATGTAATTATTTTTTTGCTCTCAGCCAGAGCTTTAGGAGCAGGTGCTAGCCTTTTGCTTCCTTTCTGCTTCCTCTGTGGGGAATGGGCTGGAAAGAGCCAACTAATTAGAAAATTCTACAGGGAAATTAATTCTGCAAACAGCTGAGGAATGGCATTTGAGTATAATGCCGGCTTTGTCTGTCAGCAGAGCCCTGGTTGGCTCGATGAGTGGCAGTTCTCCCAGATGTTACACATGTTGTGATGAGACCAGAGCTGTGTTAGCTGTTGCCCATTTACTAAGGGATGTGATGCTTTAGAAGAGAAAATACACTAAAAGTAACCTGTAGGACATGCTATGTTGCTGTCATGAGGCAACAGTGTGATATTGGTACAGAGGGTTGAAGAGTAGCAACGAACGAAATGATTTTAGTTGTTCTGAGTTCCAAATGCTGCCTTTGATGTGATGTGGCTGAGGCACGGGGTGTGAAGAGAGAGAGACATAATGAGGTACTTGGTGTGAAAGGGGTGGGTTATGCATTGTACAGCTGGGAAGGAAGGAAGGAAGGA
>VZRW01012074.1:0-18995 GCA_013398125.1 Aegotheles bennettii
TCTGATCCTGAGCTTGCAAGAATAAAAAAATATTCTCTTTGTTCAGTGTACAGTGAAAGAAATGTCCCTGTAATGAACATGTAGTGACAGGTATGTAATTCATAGCTTCTATAAGACATCTTCTGTGGTGAATCAGGAACAGGAGCACTGAGACCAGTTACTCCACTGGCACCTTCTCAGGCTAAGATGCGAGAACCACAACATAAAAGGAGGATTGTGGCATCCTGCAAAGTGAGGTGTGAAAAAAGTCTGAAAGTTCCTCTGCCTCTGAAGGGTTTTGCATCACCATGCCTCGACCTACATTTATCATCTTTTTCTCAACTTCAGTAGCAGTGCCAGCCTTGCATTTTTGTCAGCTCTTTCACACCTCGTAGTATCTTGTCTGTTTGCTCTCCCATAGTGTTTCACACTACCGCAGCATCTTCTCAAACCCTGTTTGCCACGCAGTGTCTCCTCCTTTAGCTCCCTTCTATAAATCAGTTACTTATGTTGCCTACAGATAGAGAGTTGCAGATGCTTGTGCCACTGTTATATGTGCAGTCAACCAGCAATCCCTATTTTACTCACCATTACTGTTTTGTATCTTTCATTCAATACTGAACTTACATGCCACCAATTGCTACTTGGAGTATACGTTTAACTTTCACTAATGTTGAAGAATAGCTGTGGGAAAAATGGATTGCTGTGTATACAAGTTTTTATTATTTTTTGGGGGGGTCACATTTTTATTTTTCAAGGTGCAGAGATCAGTTTATGTGTGGCCAGTATTCTATTCAAACCTTTATTTTTTTGCTTTTATGCAGAGCTAAGAAAAACATTTTCAGATCTTCATACCTTGTTTGGAAACTACAGGAAGCTAAGGTGTAGGCACACTGGCAAATATTACACCATAGTGCTTTTGTTGTTGTATTTTGAGACTTCCTCTTTTTTTGTTGTTTTTTTCTCTTATTTTCACTTTTTCCATTTCTTCTTTTTTACGAAGTTTTGATTTTCTACTCCTCTACTTCTCACTGTCTCCCATGCCTTTCCGCCTTTACATCTTGCTTCTAAATATCTCTCTGCTCTGTTCATCCTTTTCTAAAATTCACATTCCTACTCCTGTTCATCATCTTCAGCTCCAAGAAACTGAAGAGACTATTTATTCTTCCAAGTATTGAGGCCTTTCTTGTGACAGTCTAATTCTATTCAAAGCTCTCCCTGTGTAGCATCTAGCACATGGAAGGCTGAGAGACTGGCAGCAAGGATCTCATGATCATCATAGGGAACACTTCAAGGCAAATAGTCATATTTGTGCACTTGTGGTTTATTTATAATGGGGTCAGTTCATGCATGGCATTCAAAGGTATGTCTCTTCATTTCTGTAGGTCCAAGAATTTAACAATGATGTTTTTAAGCGATTGTTGATGTTAAGGATAAAAACTTTTGACACGTAGCACCTAGGGATTTGTCAGTTTAGAAGAAGTGAGGATAGGATACATTTGTGATTGATAAACTGTGATGTTGTCTTTAATATAGTTCCCTTTTCTGACATCTTCCTTGAGCTCAAGTGATAGGAATTAATGGAGATCCTACCATGCAATGTATATACATGTTGGAATCTGTCCATAGTATGAACACTTGGGTTTCATGTTAGTTTTATGTTTTGTTTTTCTCAACCAAGACATAAAGGTGCTATATTGACCTAAAGCTCCTTGGTTTCCCTCAGCCACAGGAGGGCTATCTGATGGTGCAGCAATTCCAGTATTTGGGATGGGCTTCTCACAGAGATGTACCAGCTTCCAAGAGATCCTTCTTGAAGTTAATTCTCCAGGTTGAAAAGTGGCAAGAGGAATGTGAGGAAGGGGAGGGCCGGACCATCATCCATTGCCTGTGAGTAATTGGGAGAAGGTCAAATCACTGCTCAAATAGCTTCTTCTAAGCTAAAGAAATTAGTTCTTGTTTTAAGTTTAAGCAATATTCTTATGGCTACATTCTTTTGCACATGCCCTTGTTTCTTTTATTAAAAAACAAAAAACAAAAAAAACACACAAAAAACACAAAAACAAACAAACAAGTATCCTTGCTACTGTAGTTTGGCTTTCGTTCACCTTTTGGATGTCATGTCAGGTCATTTCAGGTGTCATGTCATAAGAATGAGTATTTGGGACATGATACTACAGTGATACTGTGTATTCTCTCCTGTACATGATAGCATGTTTTCAGGTACAAAATGTGTACAGATCAACTTCTGTATGGTTTCACTAAGGAAGTCTTTTATGATGAGTGCCAAATAGTTATTTTTTTGTGTATCTCTTGCATATCGTGTGTTGCATTTTTTTCCAGAAGGCCTACTATATTTTGAGGGTTTTAGGCTGAAAGCTATGAAGATTTGGAATGAGGGAAAAGTTGTATAATACAGTACATGACCCTAAAACTTTTGTTGGTAAATGACCACTGGCTGCTTATCTGAGCTAATATTTAAATGGGAGCTGGTTTGGGAGTTTTGAAAAGACAGCAGCTTTTTATCCTTAAGCAAAGAATGACCAGTCTCTCTCCTACCATATTTAAATATAAAGTTTAAAACTCAGAAATTGAATTAGGTGTTTCTCCTTAATTTTAAAAAGACTTCTGTTTAAATGTTCAAAATTAACTTGTAGCTCCATTCTGCTCACCCCTCCTCATTATCCATGGAACCTTCTGGCTAATTTAAACTTAATAAGAAGAAATAACTCCCTTAATTTCCTTGAAATTAAGATTAAATAGTTCAGAAGTGTCCCTAGAGGTCAAGAAGATATCAAATCAGTGATGCCTTGTCATTAATCTGGCTGGATAGTCCTTATACCATAAAATAATTTAAGTGAGCCTCTTTCCAGTACTAAATGGAAAATGTTATGCTTAGTGTTGAACTTGTTTTATTATTTCTAACATAGTACTTGCCATTTAATTTAGTTTTTTATTTCTAATGCCTGTGTGAATTAGTCTATAGCATAGCTGGGTGGCATGGTGGGCTGTAAGGGCAGAATCAAGGGAAAGGTCAGAAACAGCAAATGTCTCACACTAAGCCCACTGGAGCTGCAAGGATACTGCTAAAGCCTGGTCTCCCTGTGGAACTCGCAAATCACTCATGCTTACAGACTGAAAGAACTGAAATGTGTTTTCGTTGCCCTCTTACGCCATAGTGACATTTAACCAGCTCTTTTCCTTGTGTACAGAAACGGCGGTGGCCGCAGCGGGATGTTCTGTGCCATCGGCATTGTGGTTGAGATGGTAAAAAGGCAGAACGTGGTGGACGTTTTCCACGCTGTGAAGACTTTGAGGAACAGTAAGCCCAACATGGTAGAAACTCCGGTAAGCACCAGGCCACCAGGGTTGTTTCAAACAGCCAGGTAGCCAGAGGTTCTCTTGTGATGAGCTGCATTTTCAGTCCCATGCCCACAAAACAGCAAACCTATGTTGGGTCACAAGTAGAAAGGGACATGTATTGAGTGTACACACAAGTCAGCATCATGACGGGCCAGGCTAAGCATTTTACACTATTTTTCTTCTAGTGGTACCATGCTTTTCACAGAAAACAGTCCGATTTAACAGAACGCACTTTGATCTCCCAAAATAACCTGGTACATTTGAATAGAAGTTGCAGTGGATTGTACTCGCACAAACCATCTTGAAATTTTGCAGAATAAGGCATTTCTACTTGATAGGAATAAGCTGTAAAACAAGCTGTTCATATAAAAATATGAATATTTCACTTCTTGCTAATGATTGCTGCTTTGAAAGCTGTATTGAATAATGATAATGTTTGTTACGCAGATTTGTAGTAGTCAAAATGATACTTCAGAACTTTAAAATCAAAGACTTGGATCTACTGTGTCGGAAGTGAATATATAGAATCACAGAATCATTTAGTTTGGAAAAGACCTTTAAGATCACTGAGTCAAACAGTTAAGCTAAATAATAAAGAACATAAACAATAAGCTAATATAAACAAGATAAGCCTGAATTAGCAAAACCACAAGACTAATTATTTGTATGTACATTGCCAGAATTCAAAATAACCTTC
Organism: Aegotheles bennettii; assembly: GCA_013398125.1. Taxonomy (NCBI): domain Eukaryota; kingdom Metazoa; phylum Chordata; class Aves; order Caprimulgiformes; family Aegothelidae; genus Aegotheles; species Aegotheles bennettii. The sequence goes on from VZRW01012074.1 coordinate 4,040, forward strand.
ACTCTTCTGGTCAATCTTTATGTGTACAGTATGAGTGCATATCCATCTGTGTGATCACTTCAGTCACGAAAACTGAACATTGTGTAAAGTCCTTAAAAAAAATTCTCCCAAGTGGATTTTTTTTCTTTCTCTAGGTGAATGTGAAAGCAGGTTAGACAGTGTTTGGGAGTTTCTGCCATTTGACTCTCACACTGCCAGCAGCCAGTGTCACTTTTCAGCCAGATGGCTGCCTACAGCATAAAAGTCAGGGAATGCCAATTGAAATTAAAAACCTTTTACAATTTATGCATAGTGAAAATTGTTTCTGACCTTGTGAACTTGAATATTGAGCAAAATGGTGATAACTGCCTCTTCCCATATTGCCCTTTTTTTCCAGGTATTACTGTTTGCTTGGTATCAAGTAGCTTCTGTGGCATGATTTGCTTCATTATTGTGCATCATTTCCATCCCTTGCTACCACATAAATTAAGAAGATGGTTAAAATGTTAGCAGGTAGAGCATCCTGTAGCAGCAGTGACATTAGACTAGGTATTGCTGGTTTTGCTGCAAATACTTTGTAGTCTGCTGTGCCATAGACATCTGAGATACAAAATACTGAATTGCTGCCTGGATTTCAGTTCACTGCTATGCAGAAAACAAGTCAGATCACATGGAAAATTACTTGTGTCACTGTAAAGGGAGGCCAAGGTAGATTGTGTGTGTTTCAGATAAATGGTCTGTAAACTTATATTTTGTTTCAAAATAGACCTGAATTCCATTGTAGCTTTAATCTGCAGTTACTGAATTTCCGTAGTTACGTGTTTCTGTTGTGTGGGTTTTTATTCAGAACTTCTGAACAGCAGCAGCTGTTGAGTCGTTAGTTAGAAAACAAACCAGGAAAAACAATATATAACACTGTCGTGTGCCCTACATTCAGCAACACGATCAGATAACAAAAATGAGCAGCGCAATAAAGCCTTTAAGATATCCTCACCACTTCCTGCTAATGGATCACACTGGCTTCCTTTGCAAACAAAAATAAATCACAAAAGCAGATTTGTTTTGTTAGGCCGCAAGGACAATAGAGATTGAATCCATTTCCTTGGTTTTTCATCTCCTTGCCCTCTCCTCTCTCCTTCCTCCTCCCTCTCTCACAGTATCAACTCTGAACAGCAGCCTTGTTAAGGAGAAATACTAACAATGATGACATTTTGAGCTTTAACTTCTCTTTTAAATGTGCACCTGACCTCTTGGACGTTATATTGACGTGACTGTACAAATGGTCTGTGGGCTCAGAGCAACTTTGTGTCACAGCGCAGTATTCCCTAGCCATTCCCTGGCTGTCCGAGCAGCAGGCACTAGTTAACTGCTCCATATCAGCTAACTTAAATAGAAATGGTACATCAGAGTCAAGGTACTTTCACTATAAGAATGCTCTGACTGATAGGAGAATTTTTCATGTTTGATAAACCAGTTCAGAAGCTGAAAAAATCAGGGAAGCAAATCATTGCATTTCATAGTGAGGTGGTTTTTTTTCAGTTCATTAGTTAGGGTGAGTTTTTAAATCAGAGCTGGTACCCTACTTGTGTAGTAGGAAAAAGAAAAAAAAAAAAAGAAAAAAGGAAATCTAAAAACCCAAGAATGTCAGGCTTGAAGTTAAAATTGCACAGTAGTTAGCAGTGACTATCGTTGTTTGTAGATATTGCTGCTAATACTTTAGAATCTTAATTTAACAACTTCTCTTTTTTTTTTCCTTTTTCCCCTTAAAGGAGCAATATCGCTTCTGCTATGATGTTGCGCTGGAGTACTTGGAAACCTCTTAGTCTGAATGGATGTGACAAAGTTCACCAAATATATGAATCTCAATAAGCTGTTTTGACAACAGTTCTTGATCCTGTGAAGAAAGATTTTAGGGGAAGAGGGGGTGGGAGGGATTTTAAATTTTAAATGCAAAGTATTTTTCTTATGAAGTTGTGTATCTTAATAAAAAAACTCAATCTGTTTCTATGCTTGTATACAGTATCAACATTTAGTGCCACATAAATACTATTTAATGAAAACCAGAGTCAGAAGAGTTTTGCGCAAATTAGGACTTTTCAGTGTTTGTATATGCAGCTGTCTCTCAATTAAAGTAGAGCGACCATCTGTTGCATGTATCAATATTTCCTATATGGTATTAATTTTAATTTTTTTGATACATTGTTGAAGTACGATAACAGTGCAGATTCATAGTAAGGTTCATTCTTTATACGTTCCAAGTGTTGCATATATATATTATATATAGTAAAAAAAAAAAACCTGGCTTATTTTGTTTTAATGTGCAATGATGGCTGGATCACATAAAGATCTTTATAAAGAAACTTAAACATAAGCCAAAGACTCAAGTGTAAATATGTCTATATGGAGAAAGCACATGTATTTATTGTTTACTTGCATTTCTTTTTTGATGGCTGAAAAAAGAAGAATCATTTTTCTTGAAGAAAGCTTTTTTTGCTGAAATCAAGTGTAAACAATTTTTGTAGTTTATTTTTTGTATGTTTCAGTGTAAGTAGAAGACATACTTTTTATGCATAGACCAAGAAACATTGGTATAGTGGTTTTGTTGTGTACATGCTTGTGGTTCAAATCCATGTAAACAACTCGGTTCTAGAAGGTCTTTAATTACAGGACCAAAAACAAAAACATTTTCCTGAAAATGTATAGTTTTTCACAGTTGCATTAGTTAAGTACTGATCAAAAGACTATTTAAGGAAAAGCACCCATCAAAATGGCCTTGCTTATGGCTTGCACAATATTGGAAGAAATTTTTAAGCACCGTTAAAATTGTAAGGGAACCATTTGTTTAAAAAATATTGAAGCACAGGTCAACAGGAGAACTGCCAGACAAATAGATGGCTCTGCAGATGCCCTTCAGAGTAAAAAAGTATTTGTTTAGCAAGTTGTAAAATTAAGCAATGTTTATTTTGATGTTTACGAACATGTAAGCTTTGCTTCCAAGAAAGCAGAATTTGAATAAACCAATGCCAGATTCTGATTATAGTTGTGGTGTACAAAATATTACTGTGCTTTCACTTAGCTTGTATCCATTTGTTCACAAGGTTTCCTTTATTTTACCAGCTAAAATCATTCCAGTCTCTTGTTGGTCTTTTTTAGAACTGAGAGTAAAATGATAAGGTGCTTTTAAATATTCTGTAAAGTAAGAGTGAATTAAACTTTTATTTAAAGATGATTTTATATTATTTCATATTTTGATACCCTCTCGCTTGCTGTCCTTGTTAAGAAGTCACTTCTGTCCGGATGTCTGATGTATTTGGATACAGAAAATCTCAAAAGGCAATTATATTATTTTTCACCTTAGTGTTTCGGGAAGCATTTGAGACAACTCCATGTCATCTGTATGCCGTAAGTTTCTTCAGACACATGGAATTACCCATCCAACATTGTAAATGCCAGATAAATGTTGAGAGAAATTCTACTTGTCACATTTTTTCCAGTGCCTTCATCTGTATTGTATACAGTTCCACCTCTTCCAGATCTTAAAAAAAATTTTTTTCCTTTCTTACTCATTGTTAGTTTCTACCTGTGAAGAGCGAGGTAAACAAATCAGGTTTAAAAATGTTCACCGGGTCTGCATTCTTAATATTCAAAATTGCTCTTTTTTTTTTTTTTCCATTTGGCACATTGGGAAGAGGATTATAAACTACATGCAGCAGAATTGTAAGATTCCCAGATTTTTCTGAGGCCATGGTGTTTGTCTGACTTTGGCCAAAGCTTGGCCAAAGTGCTGGATATATCATCTAGAGCTACCTGTCTGGTCACCACATTTTGTGGAAACAGGACGCCATCTCCACTTACTGATGCATCCTGCCTGTTAGACATGCATCTGGGACTAAATGAATTGGACTCTGGAAGAACCTTCTATTGTCCATAAAGGGCATTGAGAAGGTTGGAAGTCTAGATTATTTTTTTAATAGATGAAACAAGTAGCTCTTAAGTTTGTGGAATGCAAAAGCCATATTCCATATTGACCAGAGTGATTTTTATGTTTGTTTGGGTTTTTTTTACTTTCCTGATAAAAAAATGTAGCATTACCATTAGGCTGAATGGGTAGTTGTTTTCAGGGAGAGCTCATGTGTTGAGGACAGAGGGGTCCATCCCCGTCAGTCCTTCATAATCCTTGGCAAGGTCTTTGTGTCCAGTTTCCCCTGTACGTTAAGGATGACTGGTGCAAATGCCGGTATGAATCCTGGCATTGCAGCATCCTGTGCCTGCACAGAAGTCCTCCGTGTGAGGACCCCCCTCAGCTAGAAGGCATTATAGCTGCCAGTGATTATTCTGCAAATGGGAACTCTGCCTGTATTGTTCAAGTACTCCAAGGGTCACGTCATTTTTTTAACTGTAGCTGATGTTGGTGGCCTAATGAGGTTTTGCAATAGCTTGTGATTGAAAAACTTATGGGAAGTTCTTCCTTGCAAGGCCAGGGAAAATTATGCAGAGGGAATATGATGTGTGAGAAGCAGATCAGAAATATCATTCTCCAGTAATGGTATATCTTGGGTGTCTCTTAGGCAAAAGACAATATTAGAATCTGCTTTTTAGTATAAAATCAAGAAGAGAGACTTTTTGCTTTCATAGGGGCAGTTCTTTCCCCTCTCTTAACTCACCCAGTGGCAGCAAATGCCAGCTTTGTTTTCTGGGAGTACCAGTTCTGTTCCCCCAGATAGATGCTGCTCTGATATCCTTTTCTTACACCTGTGCAAGACAGAAGAAAGAGAAGTGGGGGAACTGAAAACCTGCCCTGGAGGGAGAACAGGTATTACTCATAAAGGGAGTGTGCGGTAGAGGAAGTATTCCTGACCTTGGACACTCAAAGAGGGAAATATTTTACTCCCTGAGGCAGTGAAAACCCACCAGTACCAGTATTGCAATGCATCGACAACTCCTGCCCTGGAGCAGTCCATAGGTTTCAAGTCTCCTACTCAAAATCTTTCTGCTGGCTACCACCCTTGCTGAAATATGAGCACAGACTAGGTCAAGTGGCTACAGCCTGCAACGTACACGGGCTCTGCTTTCCTTGGCAGGATAGAATGAAGACTGCACCAACACAAGCAACAAATATGAAAAGAGCAAATGGACATCAAGTCAGAATACAAAGAGGCATGAAAGACTTCATGCATGGAGGAGTGTGAGATGATTCAAATTTGAAATGAATGAAGTTAAAACTGGTCTAATGTCACATAATAAAAGGAACTGAAGGAGTGTACAAGTTCCCAAGAGCATGATTGCTCTGTGCGAGAAAGTATTCTTTGCTCTGAAACTGAGAAGTGATGACTCCAGTGTCCTAGTCTCCGTAGTTGCTAGTGGAAGTTCTGAGTGTTGCTTTGATGGCTCTGGTTCATTTTCTATAGAACAGTAGCCAAAGAGGTAACTTAGGGATGTGTTCAAACTGTTTGGATTTTTGCTAAATAACCAGATCTTAGGATCCAACGTTGAAGCACCATATCAGGCCTCAAGCACCTTAAATCCTTGAACATGTCTAAGGAAGTGTCACAGAGACTGAAGTTTGCTTAAAACAAGAGCTGCTAAACCTCAGCACCCTGTATGGAGAGAGGCTTCTCTCATTTATTATTAGTTTGGGGGTTTTTAGCCCCCTGAATCTGCCCCTTCCCTGTTCATAGTGACCCAGCTCCAGCAGAAGAAGGTGTGAAGAGACACAGGTTTTGAACTTTTATATGGGTCTTGAGAGGTCAGACCCCAGCTAGTAAATGAGATCCTAGAATTTAGATTTCTTGCTTCCTGAGTAAATGCTGCCATCAGGAGACAACAGCTTTGAAAGAGGCTTTGCCTTCCTGGAAAACAGTCAAAAGCATCAGTTTGAAGCTTGAATCTTAGTATATGCAAGGAGTTACTGGGATTTATTTCATTCAGGAAGTCTCTCAGATAATAGGATTATGTAGTTTATGGTACGTCCTTGCCTTGCCCAGGTGCTGCATTAAGAAACATAATAGTCCTTGGGGAAACATGAAAGCAAAAGCTGCTACAGGAGTATGCTCTTTCAAATGGGTTAATTTCCAAAATCAGAGGTCTAAAAAAGCAAACTGGGGAAGCAATGGTAGGCAAGCACTATGTCATTGAGCCTCCAACGTGAATTGAAATGTGAAAGGACAAAGAAGGGACAGCCTGAGAAAAAATGTTGTAGAATCTTTGCCTGGCCAGGCCACCTGGACTGACAAATGACTGCATAAAGGACCTCTTTTAAGCTTCATTCTGCTGCTGTGTCAGAAGAAACCCTGAGATCTTGAAATAGATGTAAAAGCTGCTTTTATAGTGCCCTGCTCTGTACTGAAAAGTAACTCATTTTCTGCTGTACTTTGCTGTGTCACATAGAGGTCTGAATTGAGTTAAGTGATCCTAATCTCACAAAAGAACTTTTGTGGTGGTTTATTGCTAGTGCTCTTCCTTTGTTAAACAGTCAAAGGTCTCATAACCTTAGCAGATCCAGGACAGTCAGGGGTATCTGTGAATATTCATTTACGTCTTTACTTTCTGGGGTTGAATAATCTGCTAGGAACAGATTGTGTATACTAAGGATGAGACTTTCAGAATATGCAGATATTTAGTATCATAAATTTCCCTTCAACTTTATGCAGCAAAACCTTCTATTTATTTATTTAAACTAGAAGCTCTGTTCAGGCAAAATTTGAGATGCTGACAATATAGAAGTGTTTCTAAATTATTTTTATTGCTAGATGCTTTTTCTTTAAGCCTGAGTAAAGGAATTATGTGGGATTGTGGTGGTGGTTGACAGGCATAAACATTATTTTGGCCCACGCTTCTGAGAAATTAATTCTTTCCCCTCTGCTGGGTTTAGAGCCCTAATTTATGCAGAGGTTGACATGTATGATGACAGGCACAATGGGATGATTACCTAATAAGATTTATTAACTGTCTTAGCCAACAAAGAACAGGTGTTTTTGTGCCTTGTTGAGATACAAAAGCTTGATTTCAATAGTCTTTTGTAACCCCTTCTAGTTTCCATCTGGATCAGAAAGTAGTCCTGGTTTCACAAATTACATCAAGATAAATTTGAAATCTCCATATGCTCAGAGACTTTTCAGGTCTCTACTAAGTAAACAGAAAAAAATAAGGCTATCTTAAAAAATCAGCAATGAGCCCTCTCTTCTGGACATGGAACCAAGGCATGATCTTTCCACAAGCCTTGGAATACTTTGGAGCTTTTTGGTAATGAGCACAAAAATGGTATCTGGCAAAACACGGTACCTGCAGGTTGTGATAATACGTGTGTGTTTTCCTGCCAGGTGCGAACCAGTGTGAGCTCTTTCCATTTCACAGTGGAAAACTTTTGTCTTTCTTTTGTGTATCTAATCTTTGTAGAATAGTAACTGAAATGACACAGTATTTTGCAGAGTCTGAAATTTTGAAAGAGGTTACTGTCTTTTTGCACTCCGACAGCAAACATGAAACCAGAATTTATAGTATCTTTAGAGTTTCTCTTTTAAGGTTGGTTTTTGTAGTGGCCATAAAGCCATAATAAGTTTCAGAAAACTTTTGAAAGACGTTTGTTTTGCTTAAGTCTCAGCAGGTGAAATCCCAGTTCATTTGCAGTCAAGGACATTAAGTATCACCACTCAATTTTTATTAGTCTTTCTGATCCACTTGCTATATCCATGAGTGGGCAGAGTAAATAGCCCATCTGGACCCACAGTTCCAATTGTCTTCAGCACAGAACCTGGTGCTGTAGCCTTTTTCCCCAGTTTCGGGATGAATTTGTTTTGAAACTTGCTGATGATACACATTAGCAACACAAAATTGCCTCTATTTACTCAAAGGGCTTGAAACCACCTGCTGAAGGAGTGTATGCCTTCATTTTGAGTTAGATAGAAATCATAGACTTAGGAAGCTGTGATACCACTGCAATATTTTCTGTTGCACAAAATCGTATCATTGAAGCTTCAGTTGATGAAGCTTAAACTGTACAAATAGGTTGCTGCTTAGTTTCACCTTCTGAACGATCAAGGTTTCCAGCTTACCTTGCATTAAGAAATACAGCACTGAGGAATAGTTTTCACAGGTCAGACAACTTCAGGGATGAGGGTAAAAATGGAGCATAAAAGCACTAGGCATAGTACAGGTTCTTCTCATATTTCTCCTCCATCGAGATGAGCTGGTTCAGCTAGTGTGACAGTGAGCTGTAATTGCAGCTGTGAGAAAATAGCTGTGTGGTTTTTTTCTGTGGCAAAGGCTTTTAAAAATTTCTTTAAAAAACAGGGAAGAAGTGCAGTCTTTGTTTCTACTTCAGTCTGCCTTCCTTTCAGGCACTTGTTTACTTCAAATAATAGCCTTGCTTAACACAGACTCTTTTTAAGATGATAGTCCTTTAAGTAGTCACAGTCACAGCCTGCAGCAGTGTCTGTCCTTAAGTACAAGTAAATTGTTGGTATGCGGATTAAAGGTAGCAGGTACAGGTATGATGGATACCATAGTGGATTTGGGGGGGAACTACAATGGGCAGAGGCCCAAGGAACAGGCCTTTTGGTTCTGCACAGGGGGATTTATAAACTTTGTGCAAGAGAAAACAAATGAAATAGTGAACTGTCTAGGACCAGCATGAAGATAGGAATCTTGTTTGCTGGTTATTTGGGCAACAACATAGAAAGCACTGGCTTTGGATGTAAGAATAGGCAGGATGGAGAGAATAAAAAAACCTAGACAAGATGGGAACTTCCCAAAAAGCATGCAGTTATGAAATATATGGAAGGAAATAAAAATTCTGAATGCCTCAGTCAGTGAAAAAGTTTCAAGTGTTGAGTATATGTCATGCTTATAGTCAAGCAAGGTTGAACAGATGGTTCAGGCCACTGAGGATGAAAGATGCTGAGAAGGGACACTGTCAATAAAAGAAATGGGCAGTTATGTGAGCAGCTCCCTCAGTAAGGAAGAGATCTGCATAGGTATCATGAAGGATTTAAAAAATAGTAATTCCCCAAAACCAGGCTTAGCACAGGCAAGAGACTTGAGGATCAGTTCACACACCTCATTTTATGACCTATGAACTCCACTTAATTTTTGTACTTGGGCAGTTAGCTGCTTTGAAGCCCACAAGGTGCAATTTTTGTGTTACCTTGCTTGTCATTGCTGATCAAGAAAAGGAGAACAACACTGCTGCAATGCTGAACATGATCATTCAGATAGTCCTTATCTTAGTTTTGAGGACAAACAACAAATGAGAAGTAAAACAAATGTGACAGTAAGTTATAGCTCAAGCATGATTTCACAGACGTGATCTCAGCCCTGAAATGTTATGTTAATTGAGAGCCAAATGCTACTTTTCAGACTTTTCTCTGGTGCTTGTTTTTTAACAAGGGTTGGTTTTAGGTTTTTTTTCTTAGAATAAGAAAATTTATACTGAGAAAAGCAACATTAGAGACTGTGGGTATGAGGGGAAGCATTTTGGGAGAGCAGTCTGAGAGGCAGCTAGCTTGACTGTGGCCTCAGGGGAGCCACTGTGAAGGAAGATTTCAAAGACTGAGAAGAATTCTCAGTGTCTTGAAAACATAAGCCAACCTGATAAATGAAATAGCTTCAGACTCCTACACCATTTAGGGTTTGGGGAAAATTGCAAAAATTAGGTGGGGGAGGGGCAGAGGCAAGTTGTTATCTGTGTTTACCGTCTAGCATGCCAAAATAAAAACTGAATTAGCAGATGGCCCTGGGAAAAGCAGAGAATAAACCATGACAATTACTTTGATGATATAAATATACAAGCCTGCATTTTCCTCTTCACTTTTAATACTTCTAGTAACACACCTACTTGGTCATGCGAAGACTCATCATGGTATCACGATGTCCTGATCTTGCTCATTACTTTTGAGTTTGCCAGTGAGGTGTCTATTCTGGACTTGTCACAGGCCACACAAACATTTAAGGAGGACAGATACTCATCTCTTTTCGAGATTGTGTTTTTCAGACTAGACTCAATAGTCTTACCTGATTATTTTATTTTGTCTTCCAGTGGTCTTTGTACATGACTGGGAACCCAGAAATGGACATTGTATACTACCCTTTCTAAAATATAGTTTAGGTTGCTTAATTTTGTTGATTTGGGTTGTTTTTTTTAGTTCCTGTTTTCACTGATGTTTTGTTCCTCCTCTACTCTTTTAGCTTGTACATCTTAGGACAGGCTGAAGATAAGCAGGCAGGGATGGGACATGATATTATGTCCATAACACATTTCAACTTTTCAGCAGAAATTATTTCAAGTAATAGTTTCAAATTTACACTAATTGGCTGAACCAACACATCCCAACCTTTGATTTCACCTGAGCCAGAATGAGCTGGCATCTCTGAAAACAAGCTTCTTGATGTTTGTCATTCAAAGCCTGCTGAGTATGTTAAGCAGGATGTTAATGACTTCATCACAAAGCAAAACAACTGCAACTGCTCAATTATTCCTTTCAGTGCTTCTCTGGGGTGGGAAGCAGGTGAAAAAGCCCACTCCCTTCCAGTTCTTTCCTTTACAAGGTCTTTCCTTTACAATTCTTTAAAGGTCTATAGGCTTTAAAAGCAATGTGAAACAGCACAGGAAGATGTTTGGTTAGTGATGTGTTTAGGCGTGTTTGATTTGAGGAAGATTAACCCAAGGATATATGGGAGGGGTTGGTTAACACAATAGAAGATGGTAAGTGTGAAGGTAAGGAAAGTAGGAATATCTGAGCATATGTACTCTGGTGTGTATGGTGTAACTGACTTTCTGTCATGGCAGTTTCTGAAATGTTCTACTGTGAAGTGGTTTTGAAATAAGATGTAAGCATTAACCAGAAAAGGGAGTGTAGCAAAACCCAATTTTCTGACACCCAGCTGCCATTAACGTTACCACAGCTGGTGTCCATGTGGAAGTGGGGAGGCATGCTCTTGTCTCTTTGCCATGGTGCTGGGTTAAAACAGATGGGCCAGGGACAGAATTCAAAAATACAATGTTCTGGGAAGACCATAACTGCCCACAATGAGGTGAGGCACCCCAAGTTGCAAGCATCTCTTGAGTCAATTGCTCTTTTTGCTGCTGTTTAAGCAAGGAATATAAGGAAAAAGTTTTTCATCATGAGGGTGGTAAAACACTGGAACAGGTTGCCCAGAGAGGTGATGGATTCTCCATCCCTGGAAACATTCAAAGCCAGGTTAGATGGGGCCCTGAGCAACTTGTTCTAGTGGAGGATGTCCCTGCCCATGGCAGGGGTAGTTGGCGTAGATGACCTTTAAGGTCCCTTCCAACTCAAGCTATTCGGTGATTCTGTGAAAGAGGACAACCTGAGGGAGCAGCATCATGATGAATGCCTATCATAGGGGAGGTTTGGATAAGCAAAGGGCTCTGATTATCTGCTAGTTTTAGGTAGCTGTACAGCATCCTCAACTGCATGTTAGAACAGAGATCAGCAAATTTTCCTCATCACTTTTGTTTCATCTTCGGGCTTTTTTTTGCTGTAAATCTGCTTGCTTTGGTTTTAATTTATTTTCTCTTCCATGAAGATTTTGAGTGTTTGGATTGGATATTTTCTTCTCCTTTTTTAAGTACCTTCTCTTACGTGATGTATTAAATGTTCCTTAGCAAGCTTGTCTTCATCCATACTGTGTTGATGGGTTTTGTAAGTGAGCAGAATGCAGAAAAAGAAATGAGCAAAATGTGTTGTTTGTAAAATGGACTTCATTGTAAGTGATGGCTTCCCAGATTTCAGATTTCATCCTCTAGCCATGGCAAGTCTGTTTGAATTAATTTGTTGACATAATTCTACAAGAACACTTATAAATACATTCCTCAGAGAGATGTGAAGAGAGCTGTAGACTTTCATTTTTCAAAATGTATCTGTCTATTCATGCCGGCTGTTTTTTAGATCTCACAACGTGCTCAGCACCAGAAGGTCCAGGATGCTGCAGTGCCCCACAGGCTCTCAGCACCCCCTGGCTCGGGGTCTCTAGCAGTATGGTGAGGAGAAGGAAGGAGAAAGGTCCAACTGCTGTGTGTATGCTTCACCCAGGAGAACATGTGCTCGGAACACATTGAAGGAGATGCCCAAGGGTCACAAATGCTCTTGGATGTCAGATAAATGTAGATGCAATAAACTGAAAACAAGATGAAGCACTGGCAGAAGGACTTAATCTCCAAAGTGAGAGCCCCAGGATATTTCCTTACAGACTGTTTGAAATCTTAGATAATTTTAATGAAGTTTGTGGAGAAGGACAAGGTGAAAGGGCCTTGACTGGATCATAACATATGTTCCATATTGCAAGGCTGCCTACAACAAGTATTGGATGCAGTATATGCCGCTCAGTAGTTACCACTCTACATGAGAAGTGATGAGATTTATTAAGCTTTGGAAAAACAGATAAAATAGGTAAGAAAATACATGGTGAAGCTTCTGGATTGAGTATTTTAATAGGAAAGGGCTGAAATACACACTAGAAAATTTAGAATAAATGCTACCTGTGGGTTCTTCAAGGAAAAAAAATCTTTTTGCAGTCTTTATATAGGTTATTCTGGAGAAGAGCCCCTGCGCTCTCATCCTCCACAGCTGGGAAGACAAGCTTGTTGACTAATACAATAAAGAAATTAATTTTTTTTTTAGCACTTTTCCCAAATGAATTTCTAAAGGTTTAGCTTCTCATGGTGGGAAGTGTGCTGCATGCTGTTAGTGATCTCCCTATTTCTTGTAGTCTGCCACAAAGATGGTGAAGTCTGTGTAGGACTCGAAAAAGGTGTTGGTCAGCAGCTATTGAAAGTACTGCATTTCTCTCTTGTGTGAGTTAAAGGGATGTGCCACCATTGAGGGCATTAGATGCAGATCATTTCAACAGCAAATGCATCTAAGCTTCCATATAGTAAAATAATAATGATAATCAAAATGCCTTGCAGCAGGGTAATATCTATGCCTTTAAAAAGGTAGATAATTAGAATCAATTTAACTGATACATTGACAAGTGTTAACTGCATATTTTATGGACCCTTTATTCTTTGATGAAACTCAATGTTCCTGCAGAAACAATTTGTTTTTAGATTCAACTGCATACACAGGGTGGAAATAATTGCAATTAAGTTTGTTCTCCAAATTTCTGAAGCTGTTTCCAAAATCAGGCCAATAAGATTGTGTGCTTGACAGACTATCTTTCTGTGTACCTTTTCTAGAAAGGTTCCCATTAATGGTTAGGAAAAAAAAAAAGGAAGAGGAATTCTTGGTTTTGTACGTATTTTACAATGACAGCTGATGTTTCAGTTCCATTAAAAATGGGCAAACATTCAGTACCACCACTTCATCATTAATTTGAAAGTCAGACAACAAGTCTGTCATTTAAGATAAATATTAAGGATGACAAAAAATTCAAGGTAACCATTATTAAAATAAATGTTTTGTTGATTTCTTTTCCCTGCTGCTTAGACTAAAATCTGGGTTCTAATGTTTGCATTGAAAGGGCTTATTAATGCTCTTTCTTCTGGTAATGTAGACATTAGAGAGGTAAGGAGTGCAAGATGCCATTTTTCATTCTAGTTCTGTTAAAGCTCTTTTCTGTCAGGTAAAGTCAAACTGTTTTGCTTCCCTTCTGTAGAAAATTGTCAGTTGATAGGTGAAACTTCAGGAATAATTAGTGAAAGTAGATGTGTAAATTCCATTGGGGGAATCAATCTTTCACAAATATATTTAAATGAATTCAGTGTCCTTTTCTTTGAACAGTGACAGGGTGCAAAAAAATTATTTTGGATTCCTTTAACAGCATCTAGAAACCTACATTGCCTCTTTAAAAATAAATTACAGCATACCCCACTCAAGAAATCACAAAGGGAGAGAGTGATGTTTAAAATTAATTCAAAAAAATTCTCCAACATGTCTCCAGCTGTCAAAAATGCATTGAAGGTATGCCAGACATATTTCAAAACACTTTTTGTAATTTGAAGATATCTCAAGTATCTCAAGTAATTTTTACTTCCAGAGTAAGGCTTTAATGGACCCGTACTTCTCCATAAAAATGTGGGATGCCTTTTTTTTTTGTTTTGTTTTGTTTAGGTCCCTCTCTTCCTTTCTCTTCCCACCCCCCCAAAAAAACCAACAACCCACAGAAACCAGATATTTAATGAAATCTGCAGAAGTAGTTAGTTGTGTTTGACTTATTTCTTTTTCTGGTGGTTTTTTTTAGAGAGAGTAGAAAAATAGTTCTGTGGTGAGAGCGCTCAGGTTGGGCTTTGGAGATTGGACACAAACTGTAGCTCTGCCATAGATTTTCCATGTATTCGTTCTCTACTTTGGGTCTACTCAGAAAAATGATGCCCTAAACTGAGCATGAAAGATAGAGACCAAAAATGCTTAATATTTGCTTAGCTATTGGAACACTGAGGGTCAGTCAAGTGCCTGGATAGATTTTATGATGTGGCACCATGTACAGAGATATTAATATTCCCATAGGAATACTGAGTTCACATTCTGTGCTGTTAAATAAAAAGTGGTAACACCAGTTGGGTATCACTTGAACAGCCCATATTGTATAAACACCCATTTTGACAGCTTTCTCTTTGTATTGGAAAGGCCCAGAACTTCTACTGTATTAAACATTTGTATTCTTTTTTACCTTCAAAATACTTTATAAACACTTAAGAATAAATCATCTTAATATATTTATCAAGACAGGTAACATTAATTTATACCTGTCAATAGATGGGAGAATTTTTAGCTTGAGATACTAAATACCTTAGGTACTATATATCTTCTTTGCCTCAGTCTTTAATACCAAGGCCAGTTGTCCTCAGGATACCCAGCTCCCAGAGCTGGGAGTTAGGGACAGGGAGCAGAGTGAAGTCCCCACAATTCAGAAGGAATTGGTTAATGACCTGCTTTACCAATTAGCCACCCACAAGTCTATGGGCCCCAACAGGATTCACCCCCAGAGTAATGAGAGAGCTGGCAAAAGAACTTGCCAA
>VZRW01012074.1:19073-30047 GCA_013398125.1 Aegotheles bennettii
AAAAAAAAAAAAATGGCTGCCCATGGCTTGGACAGACACACTTTTCGATGGGCCAAAAAATGGTTGGATGACCAGGCCCAGAAATCTGTGGTGAATGGAACTAAATCTAGTTGGCAGCCGGTCACTGGTGGTGTTCCTCAGAGCTCAGTTTTAGGGCCAGCCCTGTTTAATATCTTTACTGATGATCTGGATGGCAGGATTGAGTGCACCCTCAGTAAATACGCAGATGACACTGAGTGGGAGTGTTCATCTGCTTGAGGGTAGCAGAGAGACCTTGTCAGACTCAATCAGTGGGGCAGAGGACAACAGTATGAGATTTGATAAGGAAAAATGCTGGGTTCTGCACTTAGGCTGCAATAACTCCATGCATTACTACAGGCTTGGAGAAGGGTGGCTTGAGAACTGCTTGGCGGAAAGGGACTTGGGGGTGCTGGTCGACAGCTGGCTACATATGAGTCACCAATTTGCTCAGATGGCCAAGAAGGCAAATGACGTCTTAGCTTGTATCAAGAACAGTGTGGCCAGCAGGACTAGGGAAGTGATTGTTCTGTTGTACTCGGCACTGGTGAGGCTGCACCTCAAGTAGTGTGTTCAGTTTTGGGCCCCTTACTTCAAAAAGGACATTGAGGTGCTGGAGCTTGTCCAGAGAAGGGCAATGAGGCTTGTTAAAGGTTTAGGAAATATGTCTTATGAGGAATGGCTGAGGCAGCTGGGTTTATTTAGCCTAAAGAAGAGGAGGCCTAGGGCTTCATTGCTCTCTATAACTACCTGAAAAGGGATTGTAGTGAGGTGGGGGTTGGTCTCTTCTGCCAAGCCTACGGTGAGAGGATGAGGGGAAGTGTACTTAAGTTACACCAGGGGAGATTCAGATTGGATATTAGAAAAAAAAATTTCACCGTTAGGGTGCTTAGACATTGGATCAAGTTGCCTAGGAATGTGGTGAAGTTACCATCCCTGGAGGTACTCAAGAAGTGCCTGGATGAGGCACTGAGTGATATGGTTTAGTGTTTTAGGGGTTATTATGCTGGTGCTGGGTAGAGTGGACTGGATGATCTCAAAGGTCTCTTCCAGCCATAAAGACACTGTGATTCTCTGATTCTGTGATATTTTGAGTCCATACTAGCGCAGCGCTTAGAAATCTCAGATCATGTCCTTTCCTGTAGTTGAACAAAACATTAGCAGAGCTGCCTGTAGTGTCCAATTCATACACAGTGCTAAAATTTTAAATGTATTTATAAAGACTGTGATGCTAGTCACACTTACTGACAGTTGGAGAGAGAGTTCTGGAGATATATTTCCTATACTGATGTATGTAAAGCTATTACTCTTTGTTGAAGAAACTTTGGAAAAATGCATGTCAATATTCTTTGCAAGACTGTAACTTAAAATGCCATTATCAGCAAGGTGTTCCTATGGGAAGCCACAACCAACCAGAAGCCCTAAGTCTTCCTTATTAAGAATCTACTCCAACCCCTATTAAAATCAATGGAAAGACCTTTCTGACTCCAGTAGGTACAGAAGTGCTCGATAAAATGTAGAAAATACCCACAGGTTATTATTGTTCAGTCCATAGAAACAGCCAGCAAAAAACTTACTATTTTTCAAAATGCAATGTGTGTACATGTGCTTCAGTTCTTTTAAAAGCACTGGGGGATCCTGGTTCTTCAATAGACTGTTCTCTGGAGTCAAACATTGGCAAACAACCCTCTGGGCTCAGGCGCTTTTACTAACAGCCTTTTGTTCACACCTGCTAAGCCATTTAAATTCCATATGAAGAGCACATCTAAGATCTCTCTGCCGAGCTGTAAGGAAATGTCAAAGAACCCAAAACATAGTTTCTGAAAACATAAAGCAAAGTTCACAATACAGTCACAGGGCACTAAAATGTTCCAAGATTTTAAAGCCAGGAACCATCGCAATTCATTGGGGTGGCCACCTGCTTTGTGAAGGTGTTAGGATTTTCAGCCAAATCATTTTTGTACCAAGTCCAAAATCTTGGAGCAGAGCAAGGTAATATCTTTAGAAGGGCAGATTTTATCTTTATCTATGGGCTTCAGCTGATGGTGAAATAGTATAAATTTCCGTGGGTAATCATCCTTGCTTTTTAATACGGCTCCTTATTTTAAATTTTAGCAGTATCTTGCTGTGCCTTTGTCTGAAGGATTAAAAAGTCCTCTACCCAAATTGACTCATCCTAAGGGGAGTATGAGAAGAGGCTGCCCGAGGAAGTAGGAATGTTAAAAAGACACACATCTTTTTGGTGTCATTGAAATAAGCTGTGCAATGACTGCTTTATATTTTCAGGTGAAGTTAGAAGCAATAGTTGTGGGTGCTGGAGGATAAGTTACTTAAATGTTAGGCTAACAAATCTATGTTTCTTTGGAAGGAATGATTTCAGTGTTTAAGAGGTGATCATTTTGGCTTTACTGGGTAATTGATCCCATCCACCTATACATACAGAACCAGTAGTAAAAGCTTGTACACAAAGATCCATCCATCCATCCATCCATCCATCCATCCATCCATCCATCCATCTATCCATCATGTTGTTGTTTCAATTAGGTCTTTAGCTAATTCAGTCCCTGTCTCTATGGGACAAATCCAGGGATGGCATTGTAGGGGTTAGATTTTTTGCTTATGATGGGAACAGCTTGTTCAAGCTGCTGAAAAGGCCATTGAAAAGGCACAGTTGTCAGGTGAATATTAGGTGCTTCTCGGGTGGATTGTACAAATCCTGAGTGATCCTACCAGAACCAGTGCTGACTGGGAGATGAAGATCCCAGCTCCTGAAGTCTCCGCATCTTCTTTTCATTCTGGGTTCATCTCTGGAGTAGTTTCAGTATAATACTGTTCACCTGGCTTAGCTATTGAGCTATAAATGAAGGGTAACACTACAGCTGATCACCTATAGGGATAGATGATCCATCTTCCTTTCTTTATCAGGACTATTCTTGATAGTGTCCTGTAGTCCTGTATTTATTCAAGACCTAAACATCCCAGATGTCTACTTGTTCCCTTAGGATATTATTTCACAGCTGTGTCAGAGAGGATTCTCTACAGTTTAGTCTGACTTTATTTTTAATGACAGGTGGATTTTCCACCTTACACTGGAAAAAAAAAGTGTATTAATTACCTGCAGTATCATGAGTTTGATTCAAAAGCTAGCATAACCATTCAATATAAACCTCACTCACATCTGCCTCCCAGGGCTTGGCTCTTCCCAGTTTCCCTAAAGCATCTTCCTCTTTGGAATTATAATTCTGCCAGCTCAGGTATCATATGCATTTCCTTTGTGTTTATGGGGCATATCTTCCCATAGATGTAATGCCTGGTTTCATATAAGGTTGTTTTAAAGATTCCCTTCAAACAAGTCAGCTAATGGCTGCATTTATCTTGTGAATTGTCTGAGCTTAAAAAAAAAATAAAAATCACAAACCTTCACAGACTTGAAACTGATTTTATTTGGAAACTTGAAACACTTTATTTTCTTCCTGAAAACCAATAAGTAAAACAAAAGAGTATTCATCAGCATGGTAGAAAAATATTTTTGAAAATGGTTTTCAGAATTCTGTGATTTGCCCCTTTGTCCATTCTTCTGAATTAGTTAACCACTACTTTTCAGGCACATTCCCCTACAGCAGGTTCCTGGACGCTGCCCTGGGGGAACAAGCAGGGCTTTGCCACAAGGGAAGACCTGGGTCCTTGTTTGTGCGCATCTTCCAGAGCAACCTGAGCTGCCGACACCACGGCTGCATGAGGACTCATGGCTGCTTTGGCTCTTGCAGATTTCTGTGCCTGTCTTGACCTTCACCCTGTTGGTGGTAGGAGATGGAGTGGCCAAAACAAATGTTACCTACAAAGTCCAGTAGGATATAGATAACATGGAGGTCCTGATAACCTCTTAGTGAAGAATACAATAACTCAGAAATGGAGGTGTGGTAAGAAGAGGTTTGTGATCTCTGTTCCTTCATTGTGGGAAGAACGGGCTCAGATATTGCCTTCTCTCAGTACCATATACATTCATGTTTCAGCAGCTTGTCTTAATCTTCAATATTGAAACTTGGACAAAGCAAAAGGAATTTTTCTAAGTCAAGATCATCTTGAGGATTTCATCTCCAGTAGGGTAACATCTCAAAATGGTTCCTATTACCAACAGTCCATGATGATGGTGTGACAATCAAGGATGGCTTGGAGATGGCAAATTATTTTTCTCTGCACTTGGCATTGCATGTCAAACTGGAAAAATGCTCCTGTAGAACATTTGAGAGAACAGATCAGTGGTTCTCATTTACCAACCTAGGTTCTAGCAGGGATTGAGACTCCTCTGATAACATGTGAGCAGTGGGTAGCATTCCTGGTTTGAATTACAATTTCAGACAAGTGCATATAGAATTCCTACATTGCACCTAAGATGATTGGTTTTGTTAGGTTGTGTGATAAAAAGCTGGTCTCTGCATACACAGAGGAACGATGGCTGGTTGGAACCCCAGAGGTTCCCTGGCCAGGGTATTTCCAGGCACATTGCAGGAGATTCATCAGCCCATACATATACATCATATATACATATACATCTTTCTCATTAACAGACCATCATCTAGTTCAGCCAGAGAGGGGAGAAGGATGAGGCCATGGGTGTTTGTGTGAGTGCTGTGGTTTCTGCCTAGGTTGATCTGTGTGGTTGGTGCTGTATTCATGTGTATGGATGCTGGATATATGTGTGTGTGTGTCCATGCCTATTGGGAACACATGCTGCTGGTTGGCCCTGGGAACACGGAGCTGCAGAGGCCTCCTCCGTGCTGTTCTGCTGCTGGTTTCAGCAACATAAAACAGGTTTTGTGCTGATTTTTCTTGTACGAAATCCATGCCTGTTTGTACATTTGCTTTGTTGGATCCAACTGATTTTGAAACCAGTTATTAATTTTTATGTGCATTTGCAGTTTGTGTTAAATGTTTTTTGTGGTGTTGTTCCTGGCAATCTTGTCAAAATGAAGAGCCAAATACAAGTGAATTCAGGAACAGCAGAAATGGCCTTAGGGTCTCTTTATCCATAGACCAAAGCAATGTAGACAGGTAAAGCCCAGCTGCTGGCACTGACACAATACCTGATAACTTTGGGAGCCAGTACATCAAGAAAATTGGCTGTGATTTGCTAGAGTTGCACACATAATTTTAAAACATATAAAGATGTCCCACTGAAATAGCTGAAACCGCTCACACATTTCAGTGCTCTGTGCCCTATAAGAACAGGCTTTTTACAATATGGGTCTTTTGATTACCACTGAATGTGTGTGATTTCCTCAGCTCTCTCCCAAATCAATTATATTTTCTTAATTTCAAGTGTGTGTTGCTGGAGAATGAGGGATCTTTTGTGTTAAAATAGTTGATGAGTGGTTGGCTGTTCATGTTGTCTAGTTTGGCTTTTACTAATACCTGGCACTTTGAGACCCAAAGTCCCGTTATTCATCATGCCTGCAGCACCTGCAGCTTTAACAACTGGTAATAGTGAGCTCTGCACCTGCAGGCCCCCCGCTTATAAAATCCATTTCACAGTCTCTGGAGCAATATTTGTTAAGACCAAGTTAACAAATTCTTCAAACCCCATAGTTAGCCTGGCACCTCAGAGGTTTGGGCGGCTACTATAAGCATTATGGGGTTTAATGTATGAGGGTTTCAATATGTGAGTAATACTGTCTCCTGTAAATTATTACATATGAATGAAATGCAGCTACCAAGCTTTTTGAAAATGAACAGTTGGTTATCTCCCTCACCGTTTTGTCACAACATCATGCTTCCTACTTTCCCTGACAACTCAGGGAGACAGGACAGCGGCGTAAGGGAATGTGATATCAGAGTCACTTCAGTTGTCCTCATGATATGAGTCTGTCACTTATTTTCTATGTGGTCTCACTCTTCAGAGGAGTGCTGCTGCAATTGATCAGGCTCCAAACAATAGAGTTGGGACCAATGCTAGGAGTTTTCCCTCAGTGCAGTCTGATTTTCACCTGGTACTGGGCAGTAGCCTCTTAAAATTCATTCCCAGTTGCATCATCTCAAATTCAAATCTCCACAAGTCACCGATGACATTAAAAAATCTTGGCCATTTTTCATCACATTGTGGTTTAATGTACATTTACATGATGAAATAATTTGTATTCTATTTGTATGCCTTAAACCCAGATACAATATAGTTTAATTTATTTTCTTCTAAGTCTGTTCGTGGTTTTTAAGAGAAAAAGTACCAAACTACTTTGCCATGCTCCAAGAAAAAAAAAAAAAACAACAATCCAAAACCAGATATGATGCTTTTTCTCCCCACTTTAGGCAGGCCTGATAGGATCTTCTTTTCTCAGGTTCAGTAACCATCACCGAGGAGAAGGAGTTTTTTGGCAGGTCCCTCTTCCCCTTCCAAAACCCAGTACTCACAGCACCCCCTGCACCTCTCCCAGCCTGGCATGGACCCTCGATGGCATGGNCCTCTTCCCCTTCCAAAACCCAGTACTCACAGCACCCCCTGCACCTCTCCCAGCCTGGCATGGACCCTCGATGGCATGGGTACCCCAGCCTGACGTAGAGGCCACCAGCTCAGCATCCCCCCACTGCACCCCACTCCAGCTGCAGCAGTGGGAGGAAGCAGCCACAGAGGAGAGGAAGCAGAACCTCCCCATGCCCCTCCTCCTCTCTGCTGTGAGCTCCACGGCTCTCCCAGGCACAGCGTGCACCAGGCTGCAAGTATTACTGCCTTGAAAGCTTTCCACTGGTCTTTATGTGCCAAACCCATATGCTACCTTGCTGTGAACCATGGCATCTACACTGGAGAAATTCATTCATTCTCTGGATCCCAGAGCCCTTCCCAGGGTCCTCCAAATCCAGTCAGGCATCTATTTCCAAGGTAAGCATCAAGTGCTTTCTGGAAGGGCTTCCAGAGATGACTGGTGTCATCTCTGACACCAAGTCCCCCTTGGGATGGGGGTGTAAGGGAAGTAGAGGGAGGATGCTGACAGAGTTGGCTCCCAGCAGTTTCCCACCAGCTGCAATTTTCCCCTTGAGGAACCAGCATAATGATCAATGGCTTTGGAGTTGTCTTTGGTATGGTGTGCACCTGGTCTTCTCACAGGCAGTGGGGAAGGAGCTGTAGTTAGATCTCATTGTATCCTGGAAGGAGTACTAGAATGAGTCATGAATTTGACTTGCACTCCCACAAAGCCATCAATCCAGCAATCACAAATCACCTCACAGAGGTTAATTGGTTAAACCTAGTTTTGCTCTTCTGGGGTTGGCGTGGAGAGATGCTTTGTCTCTGAAATACAGACCCGGGGAATCTAGAATGTGACTGTGAGAGACCATAAGGTTTTCCTGAAGTTCTGCCCTGAATGTGGGGGTGCTTCAGGTGGTACAAGAATACAAAAAGGGTGGGTATGAGCCAGACAGGAGCAACACAGGGTCAATATTTTGCTGGGGTTTTCTCCTGCAGATCTTTTAATGGTGCTTTTAGTGCTGGGCTCTGCTTATGCACAAAACACAGTGGCAGTCTGGTAAAGGGGCTTGCACTGGAGGGAAAAGTTCTACACTTGGTCAGGGCATGGTCTTTGTTTAGTGACAGTGAAAACACCATGTCAAGCCCATGTATCAGTCTAGGAAAAGAAAGTTACCTCTTTGCCACTGAAAGGGGAAACTTGGGGTCACTCTAAGTAAAACAGAGGGCTTCATGAAATGAGCTAAAGCCTGCTTCAGCTGAATACCTGCTTCAGGAACACAATATCTATCTTTATATTTATCTAAAATTCCCATGCTGCTTCATAGTAGGAGGAGGGAGGAGGTGGCCTCTGTTAACTGTGGTCGTGGAAAGTCTGAGCTGTAATCAGCAGCTGTGACCAAAGTGGGAGATTCTTCCCTTCACGAGAACAGTCTCTTGGGGGGGAAAGAAAATGGGAAAGGGCATACTTAAGCTGTGATGGTTGCGTACTTTAGATGTTCTCCTGACTGCCCGTCCTGTCTGCTCTTGAAAGTGCCTAGGACACGTGAATAGTTCTGATACACAAAAAGACATTCTGCGAACTAACGGCCAAAATTACCAGAAACTTTAAAAAATATGCTTTCTCTGACCTGTGACATGTGGCCTGTTCGAGTTTTACATTTTAAACTGGCCTAAGAACTTAAACTGTGTTACATTCTTGAGGAGGAGCCTAAGGTAGAGGCTTTGTCACTACCTTAGTGACGAAGAGTGGAATTTAAACTAAAAATGGGAAGATCACTTCCTTAAATTGGAGTAGCCACAATATTTCACTCTTTTCACACACCTAGGAAGCAGAGGTAACATAAATACAAGTTGTATGCATATTTACATGTATACTTGGCATTGTGTACACATATACATATGTATACATATGTGTACACAAAATACTGTGAGAGATATACATATATATAAAATACTATGATAAAATTATGGTAGCCCAGTTGTCAGAAGGTTTCTGAGTTCCTACAGGCTGCATCCTGATGATAGTGGATGGTAAAACTTATACCACTACATCTTTGGAGCCAGGGTATTTCAGCTTCTGCTTCTTTTTACTGTGTAAACCCTTTCACATGAGGAGGCAAAAAACAGCAGAGATTTAGCCCACAGACAATTCTGCAGCAATGTCCCTGCATGTCAGAGAAAAAGTCTATTAGCTGATGACTGTCTATAATAGAAGAGCCTGCACAGCCTTGGGAAGGGAGTGGTATGTGCTCTAGAGACCACGGAATGTTTGCACCAAAAGTGAGAGCCCTTGTGCTGCTTGGGTGCTTCTTTAGTCTTCAGCAGTACCACCTCTTCCTGTCCTCGCTCCCGGGGCTTCCTCTCAGCAGTACATATACATGTTTCTACCAGAAAGCTAGATGCAGCACAAACATACATACAGGTGTTTCTTGCTTAAACTGATACAGACATACTACTTGGTTCCCTCCCTGCACAGTGAGCACATCCCTAGAATACTTGCAAGTACCTAAAAACACCAATGTCCACGAGCAGGCTTGTGTTGGTTCCCCTCTCTTCTTCTTTGCTTCAGAGGAAGCTCAAGACACTCAAGACACACTGTGCCTGATAGATTTGCAGGACCTAGGGCTACAAAATTCTTCTCAGGTCAGAGTCTCCCTTCCTCTCCCTTCCTCCCTCCCTTCCTGAGCTCTCCATCCATGTCAGATCTCTCCCGAACATTTTGCCCCCCTCCATACCTGAAAGCAGGGGTGAACACACTGTTCTGTGATTGCATTATGATTTATGTTGCATTTTCTGAAGTGAAAGTAGTGCTTTGGAGAGAATTTGAAGTAACTCCTGTTATATTGCTGAACAGGAGAGTGGACCACTTTATGCACTTTGGCTTTCCATTAGGACAACCATTCTTTAGTCCTTCCTCAGGAAGATCCTCCCCCACCCCCTGAACAACCCTTTTCATTTCTCTTACCACATGCAGTACACCAGCAATCACTTTGTGGGTAATGGCAGGTCTATTGACAGGGAACATGGGTTTATTGCTATGGTTGCAGGGGTCAAATCAGAGCACTTGTGCACTGATTGTAGCAGCTCCCAACCATCTACAAAGTCAGTCTTGTCAGTTGAGTCCTACTGGGATTAGTGGTTTTGTGGTGTTGGATTTCATAGGAATCTTTAACAATTCTCAGCACAACATACAGATAGTAAGGGAGAAGACTTATTTTTAGAACATTACATGGAATTGCTTGAAACTAATCAATCACAAGGGATAATTCATTTTCTGGTGTAAGAATTTGTACATATGTACATGCTATGTACATTCTCTCCACAACCCCAGAAAAAAGTACAAGGTTTCTTAATGTCAACCAGGTACATAGAATGGCTAATGGAGTAAATAATGGTCTACTAAATCCATTAGAGCTATTACATCAAAGTTGTAGCAGTCAGCCGAAGAAGGTTATAGCAATCTATGTGGTAAAAAGACAATGGAGTTTAATTCCTTCTCTGGTCTTCTGTGGTGGACTGTGCTTCATTTACTCTAGATGGAAGCAACATTTTGCACACACTGCACTTAGGTCTAAATGATTTTACAAATACAGGCTTTGCAAACTAGACTTACTGTTCTTGACAGGTTTTCAGTACCTCTGGAAGCATAAGGAAAGCATAATGCTGTAAGTCCTTGTAAGGATGGATGTATCTTTTTCCATGTGATGAGGTATTTTTATTGGAAGCTACAAAGTCAAGCTTCAGAGAAAGAGTGGAAATTTGTTTGCCTTGGTCAAGGTAAAAGCTCTAAAAAAATCCCATTCTGCCTTCATATCCATGTTACACTAGACACAATCTAGGTCTCTGTTTTCAGACCCAGGGCTGCCTGCTGCAGTTTCTGGTGGAGAGTAAGTTGAAAACATACTGGGTGTTACGTGCACCCATTCCATCATTAGTCTCTCTACTGGTCTATAAAAAATTATGTTCCTGCTGCTATAAATGGAATTGTGATGTATTTTACTGTAGCTCCCCAAACTGCAAGTGGACAGAACTTTACAGACCCTGTTTCCATTCAGAATACTTTCAGCTAGAGAAGTTACGGGCAATTGAAGTTTTGCTGTTAGTAGTGAATACTACAAGCTAGACACCTTTCTGTCTTTTAGAAATTCTGTTCCTGTTCACCTGTCTGTTCCTGGCTTGAAGCAGAGGGAAGAGTTTACCTGGAATGTTATAAGTATTTTTCGTGCTACACGTGAACTTTGTGGTTGGTTGAAGCTTCATGCAGTTTGCCTCAGGCAGAATAGCCAAGGTTTGAGGAGCTTGTTCATACTCCCATGTTCCTACTCCCCTTTCTCTGCAGCAGTATGTGTCTCCATAGGCCAAGGCCCTGCCTGCAATCACTGCCTATGACTGTTGAACACTGTGCAGAGTCAGGGCAATGGAGTTTTAGTAATAGCCTTGAGTTCTCTAATGTGCTTTTCATTCACCACATTCAAAGGATGTCTTGGTTTTATACAGTT
>VZRW01012077.1:0-20653 GCA_013398125.1 Aegotheles bennettii
AGCATTGAAAGGCTGCAATAAGGCCTTTGCTTTATCTAAAAATGGGTGTTGTTTGCTCCCTTTGTGAAAC
The DNA here is from genome assembly GCA_013398125.1 of Aegotheles bennettii. NCBI lineage: Eukaryota > Metazoa > Chordata > Aves > Caprimulgiformes > Aegothelidae > Aegotheles > Aegotheles bennettii. The sequence goes on from VZRW01012077.1 coordinate 71, forward strand.
AGTCTGAGGTCTGTGGATGGGAAACAGTATCCAAGAGCTGTGTACTGTGGCCTATATGGTTATGGCATAAATTGGAATATGAAGGTCCTTTTTTTCTTTTTTTTTTTTTTCTTTTTACCATTGATGTACATGCACATGCACCAAAGAGTCCTCTGAAACCCTGAAATATTTGAAGTATTGATGAACAAACTAGATATAGTAAAGAAAACAGAAGTCAGAGCATGAGGTACAAAAGAGTTTCAGGGATGAAAATTTAAAGNATTGGAGAATCACAATTCCTCCATCACAATTATTTGAAGACTGAGATGAGGTTCTTAGTGAGTAAGATCATCCCCCAAACTTCCATTGAATTGCCTTGATCATTCTGTAATACAAGTGAAAACTCCAGTGTAGCTGCTTCCCTAACGAGGATGAATGCAGAGTGAAAACCTGTCTGTACAGTCAAAGAAACAGTATTAGGACTTTGCAAACAGCTGCTAACTGCAAACTCCACTATTGCTTGCACATTTGTTGCCAGTGGTTTTGTATTATGACTTAGTGTAATTTAAGTGGAAGCATGATTTTCTGCGGTTGTGTCAAGTAATTATTCCTGACGATGCTCACTTAATTAGTTAATGTAGAAGAAGGGCTGTCAGCTTTTGCTGCTAGCTTTTTATTAGGTGATAAGAAGAATTCACAGCTTTGATAGCATTGGGCCTTTGAGAATGAAGTAATTTCCGGTCATTAAGCAAGGACTGAATCAGACACAAAGGTGTTCAGGGAAGACAGATTTTTTAATAATGAATTTGTTGTATCCTGCAGTAATTCAGAGGATTACCAGATTGCAGATCTGATCAGCAAATGCCATCACACTTACGATATTGCTGTTAGCTCTAACTACTTAAGCAAGGGGTTTGTTGGGTTTTTTTACTGTACCTGGGAATGAAAATAGCTTTTAAAGAAGCTATTAGGATTAAGACTCTCAAACCAAAAGTTGCCTTCAAAGCAAGTGTAACTAAGAAATACCGTTTAACTGCTTATTTTCAAAGGTTCAATGACATATCGGGTCAAATGGTACCCAACAGTCCGTTTTTAGCACTGTATGTGCAATGTCCATCCTTTTGCTGCAAGTGGCTCACGCTTAATTGTGTTGTCACATTGAAATGAGTATCTTTTCTTAGCTACTGCTTTATATTCACAAGCACCCACCTGGCAAAGGTTGGAGGGAGGAAAGGGATAATGGGGTTTGATTGCTGGTTTAATGGCGCTCATTTAATGAGAAAGTTCCAAAGCCAGTCTAACAGCTCCACTGCCTCTCTCTGTTTTTCTGTCCCTTAGCGCAGGCATCGGGAGAACTGGCTGCTTTATTGCAACTAGTGTCTGTTGTAAACAGCTGAAGAGCGAGGGCATAGTTGACATATTGCGAACAGCCTGCCAGTTACGGTTAGACAGGTAAGAAATCCTATTCTCTTTCCAGAAAAACAAAAGTAATCCTTCCCTTTACTTAAGGAGAAACAAATGGGAACAGGAGAGGAAGAATGACAAATGGAGGACAAGATAGAACGTTTTTAGAAGGAAGTTGTCCTGTTCTAAGCAGTTCTGACCTTTAATATTTGCCTATTTTAGGAGCAGTAAACCTTAATGAACAGCCCTAGAACTGAGCTAGATTCACAGCTGGCATCAAAATCCTTGCAGCTGTGCAGCTCAGTGCAGCAAAAGGAATAACCTTTTACCAGCTGAGGAGTTGGCCCCATGTTTTTACAGAAGCAAAAGCTCAAAGGTCTGCTGTACTTAAGTTCAGAGCCACAGATCAGCACTTTGCTGTGAGGCGGCATGAAGATAACCGACCTTGCATAGTTGGAGCTGTGAGTACTGTTGGGAGGACATGGCTGCTTGGGGCTTTGTGGGGAGAGGGAGAGTATGCACAGTCTGGAGTGTTTGCAGACATATGAAAGGAGCTCTGAAAATCTCCAGAAATTCAATGGTTTTCGGTTATGCATTTCTTAACACACCACCTTGAGTTTGATTATGAAGTAAACAGACTTAAATTTTGCACCAGAGATGTTATTTTTCCTCTCCCACTGGTTTCAAGTGCCATCAAAACATGTCTCAGTGCTCTCTCTAATGATAATGATAAATGTAGTCGGGGGAAGAGATGTCACGAAAAACATACCAAAGATTTTTGTGAGTTAATAAAAAACAACGTCAACCCCACGCTGAACTTTATTTCAGAGGAAAAATTATGCTCAGTGGGAGGCAGAAAATGAAGTGCTTGCTGCCCTGCTGAGGCTCTGATAGACAGGGACCTGCAGAGGCTTGGAGGTTTGGCTATTTCAATGGATTTCAGGCCAGAAAAAGAAAACCAGAATATGAGTAGTGAATGCTGATTATCCATGGCCCAGTGAAATACCTGGCTGGATCTGAAATATCTTGTCTCTGTCTCAGGAAAATAGCCATACAAATGAAGGTTGAAGACACCTGCTTATGAATGTGCTTGACACAGAACACCAATTAAAAATACTAGCTTTGCAGGGAGAGGGGAACTGGCAGTCATTTGCAGAGGCTGGAGGAGGGAGATCATGCTTAAAGGATGCCATGGAGAAAGAGAGAGCCTGCAGGGACCTCTAGCTGCCATGTATCTCTCAGAGGTGGGATGGGATAGGAAAAGGCTGTTTAAATGTCATGAGAGAAAATGCTCAAGATGGAAAGCAGTCGAATCCCCCATCCTTGCTACAGAAGAGCATGGTTTCATCGAGTGAAAAATGGGGCTCATTGTCTCCTGGAAGTCATGCTGCCACCCATGGTTATTGTCACTAAACCCCCATAAAAGCTCCGTGTGACTTCAAAAGCAGCATGAGAGGATGAGACAGTGTCCAACTGGCTATAGGCAGGAAGGCCCTTTCTGTCTTCTCCTCCTGTCTGGTGGTTACTGGTTAGAGAAAATAGGGTGGATGGGGAGGAGTCCCAGGGACTTAGGGACAGAGGGTTGGATGCAGGCTGGAGCAGACACGTAAATGAATGCACCTCACTGCTTCACAGCAATAGAGAGGCTGACATTAGCCCTGAGAACCACCTTTGAGGTTGCTGTGGGAGTGAAGCGGACAAATGTTTCTTTGCCTTCATTCCCTTACAGATCCTTGCTTTGCACCAGTGGCCAACGTTTGGTCCTAAAATAACCTAGTACGACTGAGGAGAGGAAGTGATCATTTCTACATCTTTCCCACAATGCTGAAAAAAATTTGCTGTCCTTGCCCACAATGCAACTCAGATTTTGAAAGGTTTCTGTGGCAAATAGGGGTGAAAAAATAATTTCTGTATCCTGTGCCAAAGCTTGGACAGCAAGCACATGTCATGGGGTGCATGTGGGGAAGGGAGAAAGCCACCACATAGCAGGGAAAGAGTTAAAAAGGAAAATAATTTCCTGTGATCTGAAACTTCATGGCCATCCTGGTGTTTCTGTTGCTACAACTTCAGGGTGCAACCTCACTGTTAATGGAATTGCATGGGGAGTGATTGCCAGATATGACTAACATTCCATGTGTGTCATGAACTGACATAAATATATTTCAATGCTGTGTGCAGCACAGAAGGACTCAGAAACAGATCTACTGTGAGCCTGTATTAAGTAGAGCAGATGGAGAGGAGATGCTCATCTAGGAAATAGTTTCTACAGTCTGTGTTTCCTGCCTTTGCTTATTGATAAGAGGTTGAAGCATGGATCCCTGCCCTTCCCTGCTCATTGTTAAGTGTTACTTCAAACAGCTGCTTAACAAAATAACTGCAAGGAGCTGAAGGAAGAGGTTGTCTTGCTCACCCATCCACCTCTTACTGGTAGGGTTTCTGTGTGACCCACAATTGTTCAGCTAGACCCTGTAGAAGAGGGCAGACTCCAAGGAGGATGCTAGCAGTCTGCTACCTGTTTGGCTCAGAGGAAGCAACTTTTCATGAATTTCCTCCAGTGGAGGTTTCTGAGGAAATGCACTACATACGCTCTTCCTCAGACTGACACAGTCTGGTTAGTGGTGGCCACCCGTGGGTTTCCATGTTCCTCAACACTGCTTGTCGGTGTTTTGGCACTGCATTTCTGGCAGCTGTGTACCAGCAGCAATGCTAGCATAGTTCTGCATACACTTTCTATTAATTTGGGCTGTGGGGTGTAATTATTTTCATAACGGATTATAAGGAAATCATATCACTGTTGTTGAGGTACTTTTAGCAGAATTTTAAGTGTTAGTAAAATCTGCTTAAAATGGACAACTTTATCCTTGTTTTTGTTCAGCTCTGTCTCCCACTGTAGTACTCATGTGTTGATTCATATGCTACTTGCTGAAATACACAGCCTAATGATACATGGAAAAGCAAGCTGTTTCTGCTCCTGCTTGCATTTCCTTTTAGGTTTGCAGTTTTAAAGAAAACAGCAAAAGCTTAAATAAAAGCTGAACCAGAGCAGATTTCTGTATCGGGATTCTTTTACTGATCAAGGTGTGCATGGCAGTCCAGTTCAGTTACAGATCTGAGTTGTCTTTTGTTAGAATTCCATTGTCTGTTCCAAAATCTGCTGGCCATCCCCTAGTTCCCTGGTGAATCTGCCAAAAGCACAGTGTGGGCTGGCATGGAGGAAAGAACTCTCATTTCAGAATGGGAAAGTTATGTGCTACAGCAGTTGCCTGGGCTCGGCTGGCCTGGCCCTGTATAGTCCTGAATTCAGTCCCTAGTGCAGCTGTGAAATCTTGGATAAGCTACTTCCCCTCTATTCTCCCTGCTCCCATCTATCTGTCCAGAGCTTTGGGGTGGGGTTGCTTTTCATGATGTTTAAAATGGTGCTTGGGGCATAGGTGCTCTGGTAACATGGAAGTAAATGATAATGGTGTTGCCTTACTGGATGAGGGCCTCTGCCAAGAAAAATGAAGGAAAAAATGAAGGTTCTGACTCCCTTCTGTTCCTTGGTTAGCAGAGACTTTCAAAATGGAGCCTGAGGTCAGACTGCAAACTGGTTCAAGTCAATGGGCACTTTTCACTCATTTCAGGAAGCTTTGGATTGACCTTTTGTGTGTAACACCATCTTCATGTTACTATGCCGTTTCCTGATATGTTATTTGCATGTAATAAGGCTGCTGTTTCCCTCCCCTTTTTTTCTTTCCTTTTCAGGGGAGGAATGATCCAGACTTGTGAACAGTATCAATTTGTCCATCATGTCATGAGCTTGTACGGAAAACAGCTTTCTAGAGCAGCAGAAGAATAAGTGTTCGTGATATTCCTAAAGGCTAAAACCAAGCAAACTTTTGACTGCATTCAGATATATTTCAGATCTGATGAGAGACACATGGTAACCTGGCTGTCTTAGCTAGAAAGAAGGATATATTATTTTACTTTGATATTGCTTTTATGCTCTTGTTTGCATTGACCTTTAAGAGCTGAGGTACGCCTTGTCTTAAACATATGTGACAAGACATAATCTTCACCAAAAAAGGCTTATTTATACTGTAAACAAGAATAGTAGCTTCATTTGTTAGAAAAGCAAGAAAAAAATCAGAAAAAAATCCAGTCTTCAGTTCGCTATTTTAAAAAAAACATTGCTAATATATCCAAATACAGTGTGAAACTTTTTGAATTGTCATGCTGAAATGTGCCGTATGTTGACTAAGCTTGAAAGTAACTTTTTGCCTCTTTCCAATTGTTTTTACATATAAAATTACCGAATACTGTGTATATCGTAAACCCTCTGAGCCTCTGCGTTGAAAGATTCAAGTAGATTCACATTGAAATGATGTTTCATACATCATGTTTGCTTGTTTATTTTTTCTAAAGCAGTCCACCACCAGTGTTATCAGAACTAAGGGGGGAAAAATATTTCAATGATCTGACCCAAGTTCTTCCCTCCAGTTCTTACCAGCAGTGTATCCCAGTATCATGACAGCTGGCTGAATCTGAGCTGAATAGAAGTTAATCTGAACATAATTTCTTTACGCTTTACCTTTTCTTTGTCAATATTTCAGCATTTCAGTCTGCAGTCAGATTTGATTTTTGCAAATAGTTTGCACAATCTGAATACTACTTCCCCTAAAATCTGAGGTTTGAAATCAGGTGAAGAATTTTGTGAGTTGAATTAATCTTTATTAAAAATGTAATAATAAAATCACTTGTATTCTATTAATTTAAACTTGTTTCAAAGCTTAGAAAGTGACTGGGTGCCCAGTGCTCATTAAAAATAGTGCAAATCCTATAGGCAGCTTTAAAAAAAAAATTAGTCGGAACGCGTTGGCTACTTTTTGATAAATTTGCCCTCAAACCAAATTAAGACAATCATTATTCCATTCTAATCACTAGTCTGGGCAGCATGTTTTCTGTTCAATAATACAGACTACTGCCCATACTTTTCTTTTTAGACCCTAGTCAGGGTCTGAAGACTGTAGATTGTGTTTAATGCTTTGAGGTAAGCACACGTTTAAGTGCTTTATTGAGCAGGTACACAGGACCCTTAACATGAAAAATGAGTGTTTTGTGTATAGAAGCTGTTACGATCTATTAAAAATACTTTTTGCTTCTCTTTATTTGTAAAAGTAACCAAAACCCACCACTTTTATTAGTGCAGGAGATTCTGAGAATTTACTGCGCTTCCTGATCAGGAGAAGGTAAAGCAGCTCTCAGAATAATAAGGGCTGGTCCTGTTCCCACTGAGGTTTGCCATTGATGTCAATAGGAGCAGGGGGTAGGGCCTGAAATGTTATGCCTACAACATCATCACTGTGGGGAAAGTTTCCCGGTATTTCAGTACACATCCTTTGTGTTTATTCTGTATCCATGAACCTGTAAAAATCCTGTCAGCAGGGTTTGCATGAATGTGTGGCAAAATGTGTTATCTTTAAACCACTTGATTTTATTGCTGTATTTAAAATATTTCCTTCAGTGAGAAGCTAGCAGGAAGAACTGGCATTCTTTTAAAAAATACTGGTGGTAGTCATTAAATAGAGCAATAAACTTAAGCTTTTGAGCATAACATGACTGTTAGTTTTATGTAAACCTTGCTAGCTATGTTCTCCCCTTGCTACTGATTCTTTTGAAGGGGTAACACTTTTCCATCTAAGCACCCCTTAGAAATAACAAAAGCACCACTGATGTTCTAAATAACATTGTAAGTGGAACTCCCTATAAACGATGTTTTCAGCTGTTCAGTTCCCTTCAGTGTCAAAACTGACTCAATGAATAAAATTACTTGCTCTGTCATCAGTGTCCTGTGCATCTGCTAAAGAATATTTGTTGATGATTGATAGGAGTGGGCACAGAGGAGCAAAGTTCAATGTGTAAGTTGCCTCCTGTACTAGGAGACTTTCTAGTGGATAATTGCTGTATGGCAAACAAGGTATAAAGGGCTCTTACGTACTGACTTTGAGGTCCTTGCGCAGATCCTCAGCAGGTATTAGTTGGTAGTCCTTCTCTGACTTGAGTAGAAGTGAACAATTTATACTGATGAAGGAAATCTAGCCTGCTGTCCACTCCCATTCTGCATATGTGGAATGTCCTCAGAGAGTGGTCACTGATAAAATCAGGCTGCTTTGCATCAGTTCACCAAGCAAATATCAGCCTGCACAGTCTGGTTATAAGAGCTGCACTGCTGCCATCTCACACCAGGCAAGAGCATGCCACTTGGTCAGGATCAAAATATTCAAATGTCTCTTGAAGTGTGATTTTTGTCTAACAGATTTTGGTTTAATCCTACTATTTACTCTTTGGCCTTACCATAATTCACATCTTTCTTCATCTTTTTTCCTCTCGCTCTCTCTTGGTTTTGTCTTGTTTCTTTTTTTTTTAAATAGAATTTGAGGCATGAAAGAGCTTGTATCAGCTGTTCTGATCTCTCTGACAGCAGAGGTAGTCTTAAGAAGTGCTTAGGATTAGTGGAAAGGAACTCTGGCCATGCAGAAGCACTTGAGATGAGCGGGGCTTCTGTAATCAGAAGGTTTGAAACTGAGCTGACAATAGGTGCTAAGCTAAGCTATGTGCTTTAATAAACTTCTCTTTTTACTGGGCACTCTTTCTCTATTAAAAGAAAATTCCTAGCACATTTCATCCACTCTCTCCAGCTCACTGCCCAGGCCTCTTTGTACCAGAGACTACAGCATTAATACCTACAATATAGTTGTTCGCCAGAGGACTGAATTTCTCTCTCCAGGTAGGTTAGCATATAACAAACTGTGATATCTTCTGTTTAATAAGCTTTTTCATGCTTTGTGAACAGGGCAGAGCCTAGCTTAGTGCCTTGCTTGTTCACTGGTCATTGGCCATCACGCGTAAGCCATGTTTTATCCTGTTTATGCTTCTGTCATGGTAGCAGACTAATGACACAGTCTGTCCGTTTGGTAGGTACTCTGAGATCAGCAGATACAGAGTTACGTAAAAACAAAGATTGCACTTCAGAGCAAGAGCTGTCCCGAGGTAAAGCATGTCAAGGTGAAGATGACTTGATCAAATTATTCTGAAACATTGACTATGTAGCAGTCATGTATGGCAAAGTGTCATGTTTACTTGCAAGACTTTCAAAAACAGCGAACAATTCTGGATGTTACCTCTACAATTAGTCTACTTTGGAAAATCTTATCCTCGAACTGTGAACCTGCAGTTGCAAAAGGGCTTGAGACTGACGAGATCACTAAATAGGACCTTGGTTCCTGTCACTTCCCTGCTGTGTCTGCAGCGGAACCATGCAGCTTGCATGCAAGTGATGTCTGCTGATTGGTGAGTTGACAAGTTTTAGAAGTAGACCTGTACTATTATTTTTTATATGTTCTTTCCCTGGAAACCATTTTAAACAAACCAAAATGGTAAATTTACAATTTGTTATTTGTAACTCTATCTGTCTCTGTTTTTGACATGAAACATGCTCTATACGTTTGCTAGGGAGAAAAACAAAACACTTTGAGATACACTGGGAATAACCTTGTTTCTTCTGCCATGTCTCCTGATGTATATTCACTGTTGTCTGTGAGAGTGACAGCCAGCTTACAATAATTTCGGCAGCTCAGGAGTCCTGCAGGAAAAAAATTACTCCATTCAAAAGCACAGAGTAAATATGTGAATGAAAGAAGCATTCGTGGCTTTGTGCTTAGGGGACAGGCAGTCACAGAACTGTATGCTGTAGACAACACAAACATTGATTTCCAATGTCTAAAAGTGAATTTCAATATTCACAAAGAGGCAAATTCCTTCTGTTACACTCAAGGAAAGAGAAGAGTCCACTTTCCTCTGAGCACTGATACGGATCAGGCTCCAGCACCTGAATATAACAGGTGCCACATTCTCATGGCATGGTGTGGAAGTGACAGAAAGGGGTATGATTAACTTTGGCGCAGAAGACCTGCCCAAGCTTGTGTGCCCTGTGTCCCCAGCAGGGCAGCAGTGTCAGGTTTATTCAGTTGATAGCAGTGCTGAATGCAGAGAAAGGCTAAATTATTTACTCAGAATTAAAAGCTGTGTTGGCACCACAGCTGGCAATATGACTCAGAGCATTTAAGAAGATAAAGCTTAAACAGTCTGGCTATTGCAGGCATTGCAATTCCTGGCCCTTTCTCTTCACTGGACCATGCTACTCAACTTCTGTGTTCCTTACTGCTTCTTACCTGCCTATTACTTCTCAGTCTTAAAAAAGAATTAAATACAGCACTAGTTTTAATCCAGTATGCTGATAGCCAGTGTTTTCCAGACATATCTTCCCTTGGAAAGATCTTGTCTTGCCAGATGCTCTTCAGAGCCTTTTAATCTCAATACATCTCAGAATTGTGGGGACAGAGAAGTCTGCAGTACTGTGCATCTTACTGAAGGCATTTCTTCTTTGGGAAATAGTGGTGTTTGCCCAAGTTAAAATTTTCTTATTATGTCTGATCCTAACTTCACTAGTCCCAGTAGCATCTGGAAGGTGTCTGCTTTCCTCTGAAAAGGCAAATGCAACACTTTTCTCCAGGGAGCAGAGGGAGAAAATCCTGTATAGATCCTTCTTCTCCATTGCATGCTTAGCTTGTTTAGCTCTGAAGTGGGTACAAGGGAGACTGTCAGGAATTAAGTCAAAACTGGAAAGAGCAACAGAAGCCTCCTCTTGTAAGTGACCTTTGACTCCTTTTGTCTCAAAAGAAGGAAAATTGAATGTGATTGGTTTAACCATGTCCACTGTCATCTTCTTGGCCTTTAGGATGTTATGAGGAATATGGAGAGCAAACATTCAAGCATCACAAAGGTCAGGATAAATGAAGAGATCATTCAGAGTCACTCATCCCTGGTTCTGAGGCCTACATGTGGCAGCGTGGCCACACTTAATGATCCAAACTGGGAGATCTTCTCATACATACGCGTTGGCTTCCCCCCACAACAGTGTGTGCCAATACACACGTGCCCACTCAACGTGCCACAGGAGCTGGTGCAAGAACAGAAGCATGAGGGAGGATTCATGGGCACTGTGAAATGAACATGGAAAAGGACTGCCTGGTTTTTGAGTCAGTTTGGATAGCTGGGAGGAATTGGATTGTGTTGGCAGTGTATTGGTTTTGTTTGGGAAAATGTGATTTCCAGCCCAGATACCAGGTTTCTCTGTATCTAAGTTGGGCTCTTGTTCCTGAATTAGAATATTGAAGAGGTAAGTGAAGGTTGGTTCCTTGATAGATTTATTAAGACAAGCAATATATAATACCTTATCTGCTTTACAGCATGACCAATCCCATTTCCATGCACTTCTGATTTGATAAATGCATCTGTGTTAATAAGAACAATAACCTGTAGAGAAGGGAGCACAGAGCCTCTGCCTTGCTGGAATCCTTCTTTAGTCTGTGAACTACAGCATGTCTTTATTTTGGTTGTCTCTATATGGTATTTTTTGTTCACTGGAAAAGTTTACATAGTTTCAGCCTCTGCATGTTTTTTCTTGATTTTTGTTCATTTTTTAACCTTTCTCTTTCTTTCTTAGACTAGCAGAATCATCTTAAAATCATCAGGAAAGATGGTATATTCCCAAGGGGTTTTGTATTGCTTTTTCCAGAGTTTACCCCTAGAATTATTCCTGTCAGCCTCTGGAAGTTGGCTAGATTTTTATGTTCTTTAGTTTTCTAAGTTCCCATATTTTTAAAAGCATAACCCAGGTGCCTCCTGCATAAATACAGAATAGGTAACAGCAGTCTGTTCCTAAGAAATCAAATGCAGTCAGTTAAGCAGTTTATTGCCACTAGTTCAGCCTTCATTGCAAGCAGGATTTGTAGTTTGTGTCCTTCAGAATGGACAGACCTGGATACATGTATAACAGCCTCTTGTACCTGTGCTATTTCAGCATTGCTACTGTTTACACTAGTAAAGTAAAAGAGCTAAATACACAGGCTAAAATCTGTAATTCATTCTCTTAAGAAGTACCTTACTCTTAAGGAATGAAGTCCTCTATGAAGAAAGGTGACAGAATCTCAGGCTTACTAAAGAGTGAAAGAGAACTGATTAAAGAATGACTTATGTGATCTAAAGTTGTGAGCTGCCTTTCTAAGAAGCCTCGTCCCTGTTTGAATAATGGAATGAACTAGCTGGACTTGGAAATGGGGTTGAAATGGCTGCCTGTGTAACTTGGAAATAAACAAAGCCAAAGACTGGCCATTTCACTGGGGTGTGAAAGGAGCGCCGAGGACTGACAGAAACACTGAAGTAGGACTTGTTGAATGTTTAACTGTTTGAAATGTAGACCTATGTATTTTAACATGAAAAACAAGACTTGTAAATTGTTTAATAATCTGCCTTTGATCAAAGTTTTGAAATGGTGTATCAATAATAAGAAAACTTGGGATTGGGGAGGTAACATTTATTTTAAAATAAAAATGTATCCTTTTGTCCTACAGAAGCTTTACTCCTTTTAGCCTAATACTTGAAGCTTTAGTGTTCTGTTGTTCCACAAATGAGAAACTGCTGAAGCCAGTGTAGAGGATGTAACAACATAGCCCACAAGAGGCCAGTATGTATTTAAATTTTGAATTACTCAAAGCTGTACTTGTCCAGTGTAAAGAGACCCAGGCATCTTCCTAGGAATGCAACAATGTACAGGACTGCATTCCTGAATTTGTGGAAAAACCTTGTCCACTGGCAACATCGAGGGTGAGTATCAACAATAGCTGGTGAAAGACAGCTCTTTACCTAGTACATGCCAACAACTGACTGCATTTTCAAGTGCTTTTAGATATATTCACCTATGTCATACAAGCAAATATGGTCTGTCATCTTCTACAACTGGAAGAGGGGTAAACAATAATAAATGCAAACTGCAGTTACTTATGCCCATCCTCACTGTTTTTAGAGATTTGTAGTGGATCAGTCAAAGTCAGTGGGAAAGCTGCTGTTCATTTTAGCTGCTGGGAACTTGTCCTTGCTGATTTAAATACAGCAGTTCTTGTTCATGCAAAACTCATGATCAAATTATTTGGCTGGGGCTGGAAGAATGTGACCTTAAATGCGTAAGTAAATAAGCCTTTCCATGATGTGTAATCTCTCCCATATGACAGATCTGTGACTGTCTAAAGTGACACAAAGATCATATGAGTCTTTATTATATATCACACAAAAAATCACAGATAATTCCTGTCAGTGTGCAAAGCACTGCTAATAAAGTGGTATCTTTGATGAATGTAAAGCTGTAATAAGTACAGGAAGTACAGTAAAGCAAGGTTAATATCTAACCTCCTCCATAAAGCAGACAGGAGAATGGTTTTGACAGTATTTTTAAAAAGCATGTGCTAAGGTAACACACCTCTTTTTTTCTTGCCATTAGTTCATTATTTTTTCTATTTCCACAGAAAACTATAAAAAAGAAAAACTTAAGCACTACAGTATTCCTCAGCAGCAATAAAAATGTCCCCATTTGCAGTCAGTCTACTGCAATACTGCTACTTTCAAATACTGCTGTGTGTTTATAGGGTGGTGTTTCCAACCAACAGAAAAAGAGCATCATAGCAGGAACTATTATTTTTGTTACTTGGTTTTGTGTTTAGCATAGCGAGGCCCTAATGCCTCTAGTGTGCCGTTCAGGCAAAACCAATGCTAAATCTTAATAATTCACAATATTCAAGATATATGTCCCAGTTTAGCCCTATTTAATTTTTGATGTCCCACGGCTGCAAAGTTCTGCTCTTCTATTCTTTTCCTTACTTTCCTTGTTCTGTCCCTTTCCTTAATTCTTAGTTCACTCTAATTCACCTCTTCTCTCACGCAGTCCTTTGTTTACAAGTCTTCCAGCCAGGGCAGGTCAAACTCTTTTCCTACAGTACTCAAGAGTCTGAAGTCCAGCAACTTCCATTCACCCTCCTCTGGTCTCCATATGGCTTAGGCAGTTCAGGGGCGATAATTTCAATGCAGAACACCATAATAAAAGGATCTCTCTGAGAAGAAAAATGCCTTCGTTTTGCTGCCTTAGGCCAAGAATGGACCTGATCCAAAATACATCACTGTCAGTGGGAAGACTTCTGTCTGTTTCTGGGGCTATGTGGAGCTTTTGCTTATTGCTTTCTGAATGTTTTTTGTTTTCTTTCCAGACTGAATGCTTTTCCTGAGAAGACACAGGTAACTGTAAGTGTGTAGTATCCAATACCCACACTGATGCCATCTACACAGTATCCTTGAGCATGACTAAAGGTAAGCTCTAGAGGTCTGGCTTTGTTAGTGACTAGACCAGTGACTAACAACTAGGCTTGGAAGAATTTTTAAGTTAGATAAAACGGGGAGTCTTTGCAGGGCAGATTTGCTGCAAAGTCGAGTGGAGTGAAGCAGGATGCGAGAATCTATCCCCTGCTTACTTTAAACTGAGCACAGTGTGTCTTGCCCTCTGTGTCCACTGCACAAAAAGAACATGTTTTCAAAGGTGCAAGCATTGGGCTTATTATGGGGAAGAGCCTTTGTGTTCCTTGTATTCCCTAAGAAAAAAATGGTAGGAAGCATATGGGTATGAAATATATGCTGTGCATCACCAATGTGAATGGGAAGGACCTCAGCACTTACAGTCTTCTTGTGACTGACAAGAAACTGTTATGCTGAGAGTGACAGGTAATCTTTGTTTTCAGATACATGAGATTCTGTGCACAATGTCAACATCTGCAGGCAAAAATTTGAGGACCAAAAGTCTTAGGCCAAACTGTGGCCTACTTTCTTTTTTTACATGTCTTTGCAGCATTCATGATTCATTGGTCTTTTTAGGCTCAAGCAGAAATCTAACATTGTACAAGTCATAAACCAACCCGTAATTGCCAGAGTGCCCATGTGAAAACACTTTTCATGGGATAGCAGGTTTCAGTTTGAAGCCTAGTTATTAAACATAATAAGCCAAATACTCCACTGACATCAGTGTGGCGGGGGTGTGAGTCACTACTGAATCTGGGCCAATTTTAGTGGAAAAGATGGGAATGGCAAAATGTACCTTGGCACCATCCTTTCAGTGGATGTGAACTTTGCTCAAACAATGTTACAGGACTTGGGAGTGAGTGGATGGGCCTGGGCAAGATGACAATGATCTTTTTTCATCTGCATACGCGTCCTAAAACCAGCCAAAGGTGTGCCTGCTGTTTGCAAGAAAACCAACCACATTATATACAGCAAACTTGCTTTAAATCAATACTAAGTAAAAGTGATGCTGCCCACCTGCCTTACCTTTTATTTCAGTAGGACCATCTCTTAAAGATAAGCTTTGCCATAAGTACCATTCTTTAAGTATAATACTTATCTTTTTGATGAAGCCCTTAGCACGGCTTTAGCATAGGCTGTTTGGTACTGTGGTTTAAGTTTAAGATTACCTTACTTAAGCCAAACAGTGATCCTGTGCCAGGCACTGCAGCACTCTTGATAGATAATGTAGGAAGATGTCAGTCCTCCTTCAGCTTGCTAAATGGTTCCAGGTATGCTTTTAAATGTCATCTGCAGTTGCCTGAAGCCATTTACTTTACAGTGACCTAGAGTAAAGGAGAGAGAAAAAAGCAGAGCTAAGGCAGAAGAACTGAACAGAAAAGCAGTGTGTCTGTTGGTAACTGGCTTTGTAGGATTACATGCAACTTTTACTGAAGGTTTACTGAACGTTAGCCTAATTGCCATTGAAGTTGAAGGAATGAATTGATCTCTCAGCTACCACTCAAGAAAGAAATCAAGATGACTTAACTGAAGTCTACCTGTTTAGTGTAGGAAATCTGAGATCAGGAACTAAGCATAACAGAATGAATATTTGTTTTTTTGGTATTTTAACAGGTCAGCCCCTAACTCCTGACAGAACTGAAGCAACTGAAAGTGACTGAAAGACAGCAGTGTTTGAAATCTACCTGCCAAAGAAGGTGCAAAACTTCACCTAGAAGTTAAATGGTAAAGAGTTGATATGGGATGACAAGTACGAAATCATCGTTATCAGATGATGGATTGGCCCACAGTATGAAAACTAAGGATGTTCTGTCCAGTGACTTTAAATAACTCAGTGTTGAGACTGGAGATCTAGTGTACAACACCACTCGTCATTGATCATAAGTAATGCAAAGTAAACATCTTTGGGCACTGGGTGGAACAAACACAAGATAGCAGGGTTTATGCTGCAAAATCTATAAAGCTAAAACACAAAGCCCCAGAGCTTGGGCTGAAAAAATTGGAAGCTGCAATCTCATAAAGCTAGTCTGTGGACAGGCAAGCAGAGGAGCATCAAGACCTCATTTCCACACTGGAAGTCACAAGCCTGGAATCTCTCCTACACAGGAGCCCATGTTACATCCTGCAAAGGTAAACCCACCTGGTTTTATTTATAAGGTGCTTGCTGGTATTTGCCATTTTTTCTTGCCAACCCGTTCCCTCTTACCAGGGATTCCAATTAAATTTGTCAGCAATCTGAAGAACACCCAAGTGAAAGAGAAGGGAGAAGCCTGCCCAGAGTGTGTGCTGACTCCTGAAGATGTTGCCCTGAAGGGGATGTAGAATGAACAAGTGATTAAGAGTGCATCATGAAGCATGATGGGAAGAGAGCAGAGTTCATCATTAATGCTGCTGAGCTGAGTGACTCGGCAGGTGGCACAGCGATCACAGGCTACACGGGACAGTGACCTGTGGAAGGTAAGTGTGAACGGCTCAAGAGAGGAAGAGAAGGAGGAATAGTAGTCTTTATACTGTTCTTCAGTGGTCTTAGCCGAGGAGCAGTGCTGCTTTGCTATAACAGCTAGGAAACTGGTGTGAGATAACACTGCTTTGCAGTCTATTTATTGTTTAACATGCAGATAATAATTAAGGACTTCCCTTTGCTGTATAAAGCAGTAGAAGCATATAGCAGTAAATATTCAAGTCCTTGCACGCGTCACCTAAACCAGCCTAGTAAAGTGTACTGTGGTTTTGATTTTAATCAAGGCTGTCCTAATGAATTCTTGTCCTGATTATTTAAAGCAACCCATGGGACGTTTGACTGCAGTCTGCTGAGCACCAGCAGCACAACATGAGGCTGGTAAATATTTAATATCACATTTGTTTTGGGAATTAATTTTGCGGTAGCATAATTGATGGTGTAAACTTAAGTCTATGATCTTTAAAGAAAGACACAAGGCTGTTAAGAGCTGAAATAAAGTTGGAAAGCTTAGATTCATGCTCTTCAAGCTAGAGAAGAATTTCAGTGTTAGGGTGTGGAGTTAATGGCTGTTAGTCTTTGAGACGACTTCCGTTAGATGTAGAGTAGCTTTGAACTGTGCCCAGGTGCCTTCCATGAAAAGTACAGCATTTTAAGACCATTTTAAAATTGACTGCATGGAAGGAGGATAAAATTATGTTAGTGTATCCTTCACAGGTTCAGGAACACTGAATATTCAGTTGGTAGAATGTTATGAAGGAAATTTCAGGGGCCAAAAGGAGCTCAGCCATGAGGTTAAGCAGATTTTCTCACTGACAGCCCACCCCTGACAGATGTCTCTGTGAGACTGGTCTCTTCCTAATAGTCCTGTTTTCTGTGTCAAATGATGCCCTGCAAATCCTGTCTTGACTTGGGTGGAGGTCACTCCACTAGTTGCATTTTGGCCACATATTTCTGAGTTTGTTTTTCCAAAATAGGCCAGAAGGGAGCAGTTTCCCAACGGCATCCCCAGCCCTGGGCTTTCCAGGCATGCAGCCTGGCTGGGACTCTGTGGCCAAGTTTGAACCACTGGCTGTGGGCAAGGAAGTCCTCGCTCCTGGAGGATGGGTACCAGACCTGGTATGTGAGTGCCCTCTGTGGGCCATGGCCAGGATGGCCTGAAGGGACAGTGTGGGACACAGGCCTTCTCTGACCACTCCCCTAGGACAGAAACCACTTCTGTGGCACAGGTAACCTGGGAAGCCATGGCTGAGCTGCCTCTGACCCCTGTGCACACTGGAATTGCACACTGGTGCCTTAGAGATTCATCTTTCCCCATGTGGAGTTCAGGTTCAGATACAAATATTACATAGGCAGTAGAGGAAGTGTCTGGCTGGTTTGACAGCTCCTCTGTACCAGCTAAGAGCCCAGAGCAGTGCCAAGAGCAGTGCCCACCTCCAGCTTTGGGTCCCTAAGCTACATTCCCTACAGTGAACACCCATAAAGAAGGGCAAAAACTACTTGGGAACAGCCCTTCTCCATCCTCCCTTCTTCCCATGATGTCCATTCCCTAAACCACTTTTGTCTTGAGGGTCTGCCCATTTTGTTGTGAGGTCTCCCTGACATTAAATGCTTCCTTGGTGTTTGAAGTGCTCAGTCAGAAATCATTCTGCACAATTTTTCTGTTCACATCCTTCCACCGGGATTTTTTCCAGAGGCATTTGTAACCATGAAGAGTATGTGTGTGACATCCATGCTCTAATGTGGGGATCCTGCTGAGCTCTGTGTTGTCTTGAATAATGCGAAGGTGAAAGGAATATGTCTCAGTGATAGCAAATAGGTAACATGCCCATGGTATTGTCAGGATAATGAAAAGCTGCAAAACCCTAGTGGGAAGTTTTCTCCAAATAGCTACTGTGGGACTTGGTCTGGTTTTGATAAAGGGCTTTTGACTAAGGACAAACAGATGGACAGATCAGATAAGAATGGATCTAATCTTTCCCAGTCCACTACAGCCTCAGACTTACTAAATTTTGGCTTTGAATCTTGCTTTTTCAAAATTTTCCTTCCCAGTCTCTTATAAAGATGTTTTCATATTTGCTAACCCATTTTCTCAGCCTGTAGACTCGCATTCTTTCCCACAAGGTTGGCTTCTCACCACCCACAAGTCTCTAATTTTCAGAATAATCAGTAAATGTCCTGTGCATGCTAATGTACACCCTTCATTACATGCCATGTGCCTCATCCATGCAGATCACACAGATCACATTTTCCACGTAACACTGAATTTATTTTGTCCATAAAATAGAGCATTTTACCAGAGTAGGAACTAGAAATTCTGACCACTTAGTCATCTTAGGGCAGGAAACTGATCAGAGGATTCAGGGACAGGGTTGGAGAAGGTGTTTGTTGCAATGTGGGTTGTTTCCTGCCTCAATCTTCTTGTCAGATTACAGATATGAAAAGGATCTGAATAGTGAAGCAGAGAGCCATCCACAAACTCATCATTGACAGAATGGGAAAGGACCACGAAGGGGAGTACACATTCAGAGCCAACGGGGCAAGGAGTGGAGCAACAGTTGCCATTGGAGGTAGCCCATCTCCTTACTGCTCTCTGGTAGGCATACACAAACACTTGCTGTAGCAGTGCTCCACCAGGTCTCCTTACCTGGGCCTGTACTATTTTATGGGCTTATCTATGTGCATGAGTAAAACCTCTTATTTCTGCTTCTTTTTTCTCCAAAGGGAGAAAATTGAACAGTCGTACTGGTTGATTTTAAGTGACTAAGCATTGGTTCCTGTGTTTATAAATCAGTGATCAAGAATTTTGGCCTGAGCCTTTACTTTCAAACGTTGTTGTCATGAGCAACAAGAAAAACACCTTTTCTAAAATTATGTCTAGAAATATATAACTATCCATATTACTCAGCTCTTGGCAGCCAGATGGTGGCAGATGGACTTTCAGACCCATCTGCAGCACAGAAAGACGCCTCTGTCCCTGAATCAAGGCAAAGTAGATAAATACCACTGCATGGACAGCAGGACAAACACAGCAGTGAGGGTGCTGTGGTTGCAGCACTGAATATTTATCATACCTGTATTGCAGTAAAAACCCGTCCACGGCAAAGCTTTGGTATAGGGAGGGTTGATTTTCCTCCATTCAAAAATATTTTTGAATGCCTTTTTATGACTTTTGGCAGATTGTAATTTCTAAACATACTGTTGTGTGACAAAAATAAAAGTAAAAGCACCAAATATGTTTAGGAACCTGGTTATTTTTCTTTATTGTGTATAGGACATCCTCATCATTTCCCCATATTACTTTTAACAAATGAGGGAGCCTTTTCCTTACAAGCAGTACCTAACTTTGATTCTGCTATCTTTATCATGATCATAGATATCCCAGTGTGGCCTTAAGGAAGAACAGCACCAAGCACTTCAGCTTGTGCCTTGCAAAACCTGCAAACTGCCTGGAGTCAAATCTCCAGGCCTTAGGGAAGTAAAGAGCTTTGAGGCTTGCAGTTTCCCAGAGGTCCCTCTTCTGCTGATCTGAACAACTGAAGGAAGTCAGTCAGCTCCCTGTACAAGGGACAGAGCTACATTAACTGAATCAAAACATACTGAAGATTCTGAGTGTCCCCAAAGACTTTCACAAAATACAGTATTCTTATATTAAAAACATGAAGGAGTGTATGAAGGGTCCAGCTTTGGACCATCTTTTCTGGGGACTCGCTGGCACAGGAAAGATGTGAAGCTAAATTTGAAGCTGCAGCTTTCAGATGTCTTCTGCTCTTTCCAGATTCTCCTGTTACTGAAGAATCAGTCCTCGAGCTTTTGCTGCACACAGCATTTCTGTGAAGACTAGGCACACAGCAAGCATCAAGGTGCTTTTCATGGCAAACTGAATGCCCAAAGTCACATGGTTCAAAGATGGTATTGAGATGACAGAGGAAGAGAAAGCGGTGATGGAGAAAGCCAGTGACTGTGTTACTCACAATCAAAACCTGTGTGAGTGAAGACAGTGGAGCTATTATGCTGAATCTGAAAAATTACTTTGGCTCAGCAGGGACACCTCCCACCAGACCAGGTTGCTCAGGGACCCATCCAACCTGGCCTTGAACGCTTCCAGGGAGGGGGCATCCACCACCTCTCTGGGCAATCTATTCCTAAGTTTCACCACCCTCAAGGTGAAAAACTTGTTCCTTATATCTAACCTAAATCTACCTCAGTTTAAAACCATTACCCCTCATCCTATCACAACAGGCTCTGCTAAAAAGCCTGTCCCCATCCTTCTTATAGGCCCCCTTTAGGTATTGAAAGGCAGCAATGAGGTCTCCTCGGAGCCTTCTCTTCTCCAGGCTGAACAGTCCCAACTCTCTCAGCCTTTCCTCATAGCACAGGTGCTCCAGGCTTCTGATCATTTTTGTGGCCCTTGCCTGGACTCATTCCAACAGGTCCATGTCCTTCCTGTGCTGCGGGCTCCAGAGCTGGATGCAGTACTCTAGGAGGGGTCTTACCAGAGCAGAGCAGAGGGGCAGAATCACCTC
>VZRW01012077.1:20902-58157 GCA_013398125.1 Aegotheles bennettii
CCCTGTGGGACACCACTTGTCACTGGTGCCCATTAAGACACTGAACTGTTGACCACCACTCTCTGCATGTGACCACCCAACCAATTCCTCACCCACCGAACAGTCCACCCATCAAATCCATCTCTCTAGTTTAGGCCTTGCAGAAGTCCAGACAGATGACATCTGTAGCCCTCCCTTTGTCCACGGATGTAGTGACTCCATTGTAGAAGGCCACTAGGTTGGTCAGGCAGGACTTGCCCTTGGTGAAGCCGTGCTGGCTGTCTCGAATCACCTCCCTGTCCTCCATGTGCCTTAGCTTACCTTCTAGGAGGATCTGTTCCATGATCTTCCCAGGCACAGAGGTGAGGCTGACAGGTCAGCAGTTCCTGGGGTCCTTCTTTCTCCCCTTTTTAAAAATGGGTGTAATGGGTATAATGTTCCCTTTTTTCCAGCCACTAGGGACTTCATTACAGTTTTGCTGTAATCTACACTGATTTACTCCACAACAGGATATGACCCTCTAAATAATAGCCCTCCGTGTCAGTCTGGTCATCTGCTCACACTGCAGACAAAACCCCCACAGGGGAAAGCAGAGTTCCTGTAACACACGGGGGAAATGTAAAATGAGACAGAAAGCACCTAAAGGCAATGGAGGAAAGCAGGTGAATCACTTTGTCATCAAGAGGAGGATGGCTGGAGATAGTTCAAAATAGGGGTGGTGGAGAGCAACTACACCATATTTGCTACAGAGGAGGTGGAAGAATGGAAAGCCTAGCAATTCAGAATACATGCCATCAACTCTGAGGGCCTCATCAAGTCCCTATAAACAGAATAAATTTTTACTGAAGAACCATTAGCCATTTTTATGTGGTTTCACAGTCACACTTACCATCACTTTTGTCCTCTTCCTCCTTGCCAGTCCCCAAAAGAACACTGTCCCCTTTGCGTCAGGGGACAGATTCCAAGGACATAACTTAGTAGCTGCTTTGTGTTTAGGCTGATAGCCAGGATCAAATACCCAGCTCCTTTCACTGCCAGTGTTTGTGGACTTGGAAACCCCTCGACATGGCCTGGCCACAAGAGAGGACTGCGCTGTCCCAGTGCCAGTTAGGAAAGCTTAGTGGGATATGGCAGCAATGAAAAGTGGCTTTCTCTGACAAATATTGTGGGGGAGGAGGGAAGATAATTTCAAAGGGAATGCTTGAAAATATTTTGTTTTTCAGCCAAAAAAGAAACTATGTCAGCCAAAATATAACTTGGTTAGGAAACACTGCTGAGCTATCTCTGGGAGTTGTAGTTTGGGTACCTCTTGTTCCCATTTTTCCCTATGGACTGGGATCCCCAGTGAAAGAGGATTTGCAGTCCCTTTTCCCCAAGACCAGAGTATATCACAGAAAACACAGGGCAAATAGTGAGTCTGGCCTACTGAAACATTTCAGAAAGAAAACTACCAAATTGGAGTAGTATATATCCGTTCTCACCTAAAGCTTTGCATTTTTGTCCAAACTTCCCGTGGATTAAGGAGGGCATTTCTGAGCTGCTCTGTAATGCATCACAGAAAGAGCTTATTTTTGGAATAACGCAGAAATTGAAATGTTTCAACATTTGAAGTGACAAAGGGAAGTAGATGGCAACGAAACAGTCTTTAGAAAAAGGTTGTGGCCATGAATAAACCTTCACATACAAGTTATCCTCCTTGACTTCTTGCTGCACATGCATGCATATATATTTATACACACACATGTAACACATACCCACAATTTGGAGCTGGTGAATTTGGATTGTACTGTGCTAATTTGATTTTCTTCTGTGTAGAGTCTCAGACGGGTGTGTCAGCTTGAGATTGTGGATGTCAGGAAAGATGTCACCATCACCTGGAACTTCCTAGCCCAGGATGGAGGCTCCCCAGTCCATGGTTACATCATAGAAAAAAAGGAAGAAAGGCAGCAATCTTTGTGTCCTAATCACCAGGGAGCCACTCCAAGGTCAGACCAAGATCATTATCTATTTTATGTAGGCAGAAGGAAAAGTTAGATAAGCTTTGAATGCAAAGCTGAGTATTGATTAATCAAGGACAATGTCATCATGGCATCTAGCAAGATACACATTTTGACATCTGCTGTTCAAAGTGAATTTTTCAGCCCTCAAATAGAAATGGTTTGGTACCCATGAGCATCAATGAGAGGACAGAACGCTCAGCACCTCTGAAAGTCACACCTAGGGATTTTAGTGCCAGATTTCAAGCATCTTTCTCCCTACTTAAGTTTGATTGCTTTTCCCTGACTTAGACCGGAACTGAATTAAACAAGTGACTGATATTGTTGTATCCATCAGATAGCAACCATATGATCCATGTTTAGCACAGCTTGTATAACACATGGGAGTGTTCCTATCAGCAGCAGCAGCTGACTAACGAGACTTTTGCTTTTCCTTTTCTGTTAATATTTTGGTTCTTTCTTGGATTCTTTTCTCTGTCTCATTCAAACTGTTGGACTTTCATATTAATTAAGTTACAAACAATCACACTATCCAAAAATATCCTCCTTAAAGCACCATTACTACTCATGGTAAATAATGAAATTGCTTTTTAAGGCAAATTACTCAATTACTGAGGTTTTTTTCAAAATTGAATGGAGGTTTAACGTTGCTTGAAGGCTAGATTGGGAAAGGCTTGGCCACTCTGTTGAGTTTGTTAACATCATGTGCAATCCCACCAAAGTCAGTAGAGCAAGATGTGAAGGTATTTTTCCCCAGTATATATGACTATACCAAGGTATAAACCATAATCTAGTGGAAAGCAAATTATGCATTTTCCCTCTTATTATATACATCAAAATATCATCTCTTCCTTAAGGAGAGAGATATGAAAATGGAGCAGACTACTGGAGAGGTGAAGGTTAAACCTAATTAAGGGGTTCCCTGAACCCCTGAAATTTATATTGTTCTCCAACAGTCTGTGAGCTGAAATTTCTTCTTGGTTTATCTCAATCCAAAAGGAATTAGAAAAAAAGAAAATTAGTGACCACTTGGGAACACTTTTATGGGTGATTAGAGAGTTGTGTAATTGCAGCATGTCTGTCTCTAGGTACAAGATTCAAAGTGGATGGTTTTCTGGAGGATACAGAGTGAGTTCTGGGTCATAGCTGTGAGCTGTTCAGGCCCTGGACTTCTCAGCATGCCCTCAGTCTCTTGTTGCAAAGGATCCCATCAGTGTGTTTTTTCCACTGGTTGGTGTGTAGTTTTCCTAAATATGTATGTGATGATCAGATCCATGCATTTCTGAATGAAGTCTGAGGGAATGTGGCAAATTCCAGCCTGGCTTAATACAGTGGGCTACGTTGTGTCTACAGCTTAACTAAAGATTAAGTAAGGCCTTAATACTCTTTGCTGTAATTATAATTATGGTATATATCTACATGTAATTATATTGTGTCTGAAAGTGTGATATTATTCACATACATGTGCATAAGGACACAGTAAAAGATTTCTACTTGGGGGGAATTGAGTATATGCAAACAGCAAAGATCAACATAATAAAGGTGCTCTGAGGTGTACATAACTTTAGTGCTTAATGTTCTTGTATAGGTTGCCAAAAGGCCTAGAGTATGACAAAGAAAATAATTTCTCTTACATGTTACTGTGCTCCTTTCATCAGTTCCCCCATTCTTTTAAAAGAAGATAAAACTTTTGCAGAATTCATGGAAGTTTCTTACATTCTTTTAATTTAATACTGGATTTTTAGTAGTAAAAAAAATCTGTGCCTAATTCTGGACTGATCAAAATCACAGACAAACTCTAAAGGATTGCAGTAGCCTCAGAAATGCTGAAATGGGCAGATTTTATTTTGTGCCAGGAATAAAGAATTCTTGCTCTGTATGACCATATAAGCATTTCAAAAGGCTGTCAGAGGCCATCAATAAATAGCTTAAACTATTGATGGAATCTTGTAACACATAAAGGAGTAGTGTGCATGTAATTTAGAAAAAAAATGGTTAAGTGTGGAAGCTGGTATAGCTGAAAAATGAGAGAATTCTATGTAGAAGAGGAGAGCCTTGAGGTTAAATAGTTACTCCGATGGGAAAGCATTCAGGTTCCTTTACATCAGAAGACAACACAAAACCTATTCAAAGCCTGAAGCTATGATTCTTCTCCTATTTGAAGGCTCACATTATTTCATGTTAAGCCTAGGAGAATATGTACTGTCCATATGCACCATATTCTTTATGACCCTGTGTGCTCATATGAGTGTTATATAAAAAAGTCATTAGCATCAAGTTTGTCATGGCGTGCTGCACTGGTTGACTTTTTTTGGGCTGAGGAGGGCAGGGATTGCAAATTCACTAATCCAAGCAGTCTAGCTAGCACCTATCCACTTTACACAGGACCATAAGAGGGATTTATTAAACAGGAAGAGACACCAGGCACCCAAAGCCATGCAAGACAGGTTATAGGAAATGTACTGCAGAGCTCACCACTTGGCTGGGAAGAGACAGAAGCAAACTTTTATTGCTAAACACTGCTCCCAAACACATGTGGAGAATGAGTGGTGGTCAAGTGCTCATAGAAGGTGTCCTTTCCAAGCTGAATTCAGATGGTCCCATGTCAAATGTTGTGAGGATTTCTCTTAAGTGGCCAACATTGGAACAGGGTCTACATGTATACACCATTTTAGGAACTGCATTGTTTTGTTAGAATTTGCTCTGTGTTTACTAAAGTTCCTTTTACCCTAAAACCTTGCATGTTCAGCATCTTGAAATAGGAGAAGCTCTGTATTCACATATGCAAGCATAGGTACAGTAGTGTATCACAGCTCTTCTGCTGTCACAGAGCCTCCCGGACTGCTGAAGGAGGTGGATTTTTCCAACTCCAGAATTTCCTTAGCCTGGCAGGAGCCAGACTAGGGAGATGTACTATCAGGATACATACTAGAAATGTGAGCTGAGGACATCAAGAAATGGAAAATGCACAAGTTCCCTATCTCTAGTACCACTTACACTGTGGAAGGCTTGCAGGAGAGACAAATGCTACTTCTGAACCTGAGCTGTGAATTAAGCTGGTGTGAGAGAAACTGTGGAGTTACAAGAAGGAATTCTAGCAATGCCATCTTCAGGTAAGACTTGCAGTATCTATCCAGCTGGAACCTCCCGTCTATCAGCTGCTACTTCCTTGTGTTTTTAAAATATATCTCATTTTGTAAAGGGTTATAAAACTCATCTTGCAGAAGGGAACATTTAGCATCACAGCTCTGCTTCTTTTTGCTGAGTTTTCAGAGGTGCAGAGAGAAGACGGAGAACAGCACAAGCTGTGCAGTTTCTGAACCAAATTAAAAACATTCTGCCATCCTTCTTGCCAAGCTGTCCACTGAATGAGTATGTCAAGTATAATGGTAGTTGTTTCTTCCACCATCTGGCTTCTCACATCACATCTCACATGTGAGTACAGAGGTCACTGTTGGAAGATTCTCTGATTCCTGTCATAAATGCTGCAGTCTGAGCATGTGTTAGGAGAGTAGGTACTACAGCAAATAAACCATCACGTTTGAAATGCCCGTTTGTTGTAAATACAGTGGTACTGAGACAGGATTATAATTCTTTCAGGCACTTGATTTGAATGGGATGAACAGTCAGGTGCCAGCATGCTAAAGTTCAAGTAGTATTATCAGACACTAATTGCGTCTTGAGAATGAAGGTATCATGACCTGCCATGAAATCCCTAGATAGCTTACTATTTGAACTAGCAAAGTATTTTAATCTTTATTGTTTAGGACTTATGATTGCTTAATTATTAATTAGGAAAGTCAGACTCTTTATGTGTAAGGTACTCCCCGGTAACAAAGCATGGCACTGCCTGCTCTCAGAAGCAGTACTGACAGAAAGGAAAGATGTGTGGTTCCTGAGTCATGTTACATACACAGTGTTTCCTATAGAGTAGAAGGACATTCAGGCTTGACTGAGGATGTTTCAGAAGGCTACCTCCAGGTGACCAAGACAAAAAATGGTTGTTTCTTTTCTCAGGCTCCACTTTGGAACTACACAACCAGTCTGTGAAGCACAGCTTTGTTATCACATCTCCAAATAGAGAAACACCAAAAAATCCCAGAAAGACTGCAAGCTCCAGGCAAACTTCTCTGGTGTGGAATGGCAAGATGCAGTACTGTTCTGAAGAGTATGGGAAGTCCTATGAGAAACAGACATTATACAAAATTGCTTGTGGTAGAAGGTGGACAGTAAAATCATCTAATGAGGCATTAAAGCTGCCTCTTCTTTTTCTTTGTTTCTATTCACTTTTTAATGACCTATTTTTAAATGTTCCTGTTCCACTTGCCTCACCTGAAATTGACCTGAATTGCTCATCACTAAGCTGTTGATTGCTGAGGCATTAATGTTTATCTTCTGGTGGTACAGGAGAAGAGCTGGCAATATTGCAACCTTTACACTAACTGCCTTCTGCTGAAACCGTTTGAAGGTTTCTTCTTCCAGTCTCCAGGTGTGAGAGTCTTCAGTCAACATACTGAAGAATGGCTTCACTTTTCTGTGCAATCTCTCACTGTCTTAATTTTTTAATTTCTCTCCGTTTTCCTTTTATCTTTTGATCTGACTGTAAGGCTGAAGAGCCACATGGTGGTTTGTGCTGGGACAGCACCATGCACTGATACATCCTTCCCTGTGAGATTCTGTGTTATGTCCCATCAAAGGAGAAATCCTGCAATTAGAGTTTCTTGGGCATCTGGAGAAATACAGCTGCAGGGCTAGGAGGCTGTAGTTGTCCTTTGGCCTTTATCACATGAGCTGTCACTTTGGTTTAAAAAAGTTGACTCTTGGGGAAAACTCCTGCAGTCCTTTAGGTTCATGAAGTCCTGCATAACTGCTCACTGGTTTTATGGCTAGTCTTTTTAGAAGCCTCCCTGTGGTGGTTACAGTAGAGGGTCTTCTGTGTATGCAAGTTTGTCAGCTGCTCAATGCAGCTTTTTGCAGGCTGGAGCAACAGTGTTCAGCAAGCCATAAAACATTGGGGAAGCTCTCTGGCTCATCAGGAGAAGCAGGATTTTTTGAACATGCAACTACAGTTCATGCTAACTGAAGTGAAATCATTCTTGATTAAACCTTGAGTGACCTAGGGGAGTGATCTGGTTGTAAAGACAATGTTTGAGGTCCCAACACTCTCCTTTCTGAGGTAAAATTTCTATTAACGTGACTGTTGAGCTCAGTTCCATAGAAGCTAAGGGCAGTTTCTGTGCTTTCAGGGTTTTGATTTAGCCTAGACTTCTGCATGAGCTGAACTTTACAGTACCTTGCAGAATCAGCCCTAGGGTAAGGATGTATCTCTTATTCTAAATTGCACAAGTTTATGTGTATCACACGAGCTGTTTTCCCTCAGCTTTCAAGATGATCAAACTAATGAACTGTAGCATAAGGTCTGTGTGGCATCTGACAAGCCAAGCCAGCTCTGTGCACTGGCTGCAATGACACTGGGTGCACTGACCCTCTGGATTCACAGGAGCAGTGAAACATCTCCAAAGACAGAGGTAGGCATAAAGGTTCCTGACAGTGCTGGAGGAAGATGGGTGCTCTTGTACACGAGTCTGTGGGCTAAGCTCAGGCTCTCTCTGTGGCTTTGGGTATATCAATCACCTGTTCTGCACCCTCAGGTCCCCACCTGGGAAATAGACACAAGAATACCTTCTGTCCTATCCTATCCATTTAACGGCAATCTCTTCAGGACCACGCTTCCTTTTCCTACGTGTATGTGTAGGGCATTACATAGTAGTTCATACTTACACTGTTTAAATTAGAATTCAGGACAGCAGGGGGCATCCATGTGCAGGGAGGGTGATATTACCATCTCTTGACGTAACAGAAGATTGGCATTAGAAATGTCATCTGTCTTGTAGTGTATTTCCAATCTGACTGGGATTTGTTTCCTAAATGAAAAGCAAAAAAATCTGTCACATGTAGGAGACTGTGTGACAGTCTTTCTGGCCTAGAAGCCATAAGAAGTCTCTAAAAGCACATTAAATTAAACATTCAGGGGCCATCCCATCAGGTAAATGCCTTCTCCTTTGCTCAGCTGCTCCCTGCTCAGGCCTAATCAGTACTAATCTGTTACATATGCAGCTGAGAATGTGGCCATGTTCTTGAATGGAAGAACTCTAGGCCTGGATCTTATAGTGTGAAATAACTTGAGTAACTTCTGTGTATGTAGGTGAGTATAAAAAAGTAGTAAATGGAGGAAAGCTAGGTTGATTGTGCCTTTCTTGCAGTGTGTTCCCTTGAACATCCCCTTGGTAACAGCCTGCCTGTCTTCAGGCAAGACACAAACAAATACGAACTTATTTCCTATTCTTCATTATAAATGGCAAGGCACAAGGTTTATTTGGACAAACCTGAGAGATGGTAGAAAAACTCTGAAGGATAAGGAGGAGATAAGCTGTTTTCTGATAATGAGGTCTTACAAGAGAATTTTACGATACAGTGCTACATTTAGGATCAGGGGATTTACCTGATGGGACCCCATGCCAATGCAAGAGCAGATAATAAAGACTTCAAGAAGTATGTTTAAATACTGGCTGAAAATTGAAGATTTGCAGTGGACACTGGAAATTAAATTGCGTATGCAGTTCCCTTGATTTCCCCCAGAGCATTCTGTAGGCTATTAATACCTCAGCACAACACCAGCAGAGCAATATCCCTGCCTTTACAAGATCACCTGCTTTGGTTTATAATTGGGTGTAATTTAATCATTCATTTCAAAAGTGCCTTGGGAGCCAAATATCCAAGTACTTCATAATTTAATGGCATTAGTGAGAGAAGGCATTGATATATCCCCATGGAGCAAAAACCTGACACCTTATTTACAAACCAAGAGACAAAGAAAACAATTGCTTACTTACGGTTGCATTAGCAGATTAATGGGAGAATAAGATTTCTGATTCTTTTCTCTCCTGCTTTTCAGTTTGTGTTTGTTTATATGTTGAGATACGTAGGCTAGTCAGATGCTGAGAGTAACGCAGCATATTGTTTAGTCTTCTTCCATCCTGAGTTTTCCCTGGTGGGAAAGAAGGTCCAGGTCATGAAATGTTATACCCAAGCTTATTGGATTTGTGCTTGTGCAGGAGAAGATTCTCTGTCTTGATGATGCTGGATCTGTGTTTGCATGTTTGTGTGTACAACAGACAGTGCAGTGTGAAGCCACCCATAGTGACTCTGTCCTCAGTAGAGTGTTTTGACTTCAAGATAGAGTATCCCAGGAAGGACTGTGCTTCCCATTTCATCACCCCACTGAAGAACCACAGCATGAGTCATGGCAACACTGGCCCATGAGCTGTGCTTTCATCAGCAACCCCCACCCGACAGTGACCCTGCAGTATATTAGCATCACATCCAAGTCAAAGTTGTGGTTCAACTCAACAAGTAGAATCTGTCTGCTTATGATCCCTACAACCTGCAGCTGCAAGCTCATCCTCTGCGGTAAGTCAGATTTGCAGCCACTGTGATTTGTTGGGGGCAGTTCCCTCCAGGTTGAGCAACCATAGATTTCACATCTCTGAGTATAGTTTACAGCCTGCTGTTTTCCAGGGCAAGTGCACTTACTAGGACTGGCACTGTGGATCACACTTCTCTGGGCCAGTTTGGCACTCATCCTTGTCAACAGAGGAAGAGATTGCTCAATCTGTAGTTACTGTGGCTGGAGCTGCAAGGGCCACATTGCAAGAAGTTACCTTCAGGTCCAAAAAGCAGCCTAGCTCTGACTTTGCCTTCCTCTGAAGTCATTGAAATTTGTCTTCAGTTTCTTGCAGGCAGTATTGGGTCCTTTAAAATGGCATATTTTGCCTGTCAGGTCTCATGAATTCCCAGGATGGCTCAAAAGCAAATATGGCCATTTCTCAGTCCCTAACCAGGCTTCTCTTTCACCCGTGGCATTCTTAGCACTGCCGAGCACTCAACTGATGCATTCTGACAACAGTTTTGTGCTTTTTTTGCAGGTGCCACAGACACTGCACTGGGTAAATCTGTTCCTTTGTGAAATGGCAGGGTTTAGCCAACATTGTATGAAAGCTAGTAAAAAGACACTAGGAAGAAAATCAGATGTTTCACATTCCCCTCTCCCTTCTCCTATTTTTTCCATGCTAGAAGCACCCATTGAAGTTTTAAATCAGCTTGTAACACACAGCTTGGTTCCAGCTGGTTCCAATTGGTCCTGTGAAACCGAACACTTCCAGGTGTATGGGGTGAGGTTTTACTAACAGAAATTCATGACCCACACATGTGCCCAAACTTAAGAGTTTGTGGAGTGGCCTTACAATATATACAGGACGCCCTTGAAACAGCTGTGTCCTGTGAGTTTCATCAGCCCCTGGTAAGCTTACCCTGCTTATGATTGATTAACTAGGGAGCCTTCAAGATTAAACACTTGAGAGCAAGAATTCTTCATCCCTTTGTCTGTCAGGATACTGAGGTATGTTTCTTCCATTCTCCCGTTCGAGAGAAAGGCCCTGGTGCCTCAGGACCTGTTGGTGGTGTTTTAAATGGAACAAGAGAGAGACGCTGCCAGACACAGCTTGAAATGAAACTGATACAGCACCAATAATGAGGGACTATATTTGGAATGATCTTTCAAGGTTATTTTTGTCTGTGATCATTGCTTCTGGGCAGCCTGCTGACACCTGCTGAGTCCCCCCCTGCCCAGGGTTTGGTTCTCTCTGCTAATGGAGAAGTAGCTCACTGTGGGTCAGTGGAGGGAAAGGACGTGCACACTGGGTCTCCTGCTCTGATTTGCAAGCAAACTCATCTGTCTTTGTGTAGGATACATGCAACACTTCTTTCACTGAAGCCAGCCACTGCCCACCTGGAAGACTGGAAGCAGTTTTTTACCATTTAAGAATTCCTGGTGTTACTGGGTCTCCCACTTCCTGCACTCCCTGATACACTCCTCCCTGAGGCCACAGGTACAAGCCATAGCTGGAGGACAGTTTCCTAGGCCTTAAAATCAGTAGGAGCTTTACCTGGCATCACCACCAGCCACCCTGACACAAGAGGAACCCTGTCAGCACTGCTCACCTAGGATCAAGGAGTGCAGGCAGGCCTGAGGGGCACAAGAACAGCTTTCTATCCCCTCAAAGATCTGACTGCTGGGTAGGACTTGTCTTCTGCCTTCCCGCACAGAACTTGTTGGGGTGAGGAGTATTGCAATAGGAACATACCTCTTAAAAGTTATTCAAAGCATCCTGTTTACAAGCTGAGTTGGTAAAGGAGCAAGGTAAGTGCAAAAGCACTTTCTGAGTGAGGTGCTAATTTATATTCAGATTCCTCAATGGGAGCCTATTTCTGAGGCCTCCTGAGGCTCCTCTTTACATTGACCTGGGTGCTCTCTTGGGAGGGTGTCTCTGCTGTTAGGGCTATTTGCAGCTGAGTGAGGTGGGAAAGCCAAATAAAACTGACTTTAGGAGATAAGAAATTCACTTCAAATTGAGCTGAACTGCAGGTTTGTTTTAGAGCTCATGGACTATATTCTTGCTGATTTTAGTTCTGGAAGAGGGGCAGTTACTGCCTGGAGTCAGGTGCTGTAGGACATCGTACCTCATGTGAAAGCACTCTTTGTTAGGCTGGGACCTCCTTCAGACCAGGACTTGGAAGACTGACTTTAGGGACTTTTTCTAGAGCCTTTCAATGGTCTTTACCTGGTGGCAGGCTGTTCAAAGCGAAAGGAGTAAGGAGTGATCTAAGGGATGAGGATTTGATCTGCTGATTTGAATGGCTGTGCAGGAGTCTCAGTTGCTGATTTCTGTACTGATTCCATGGGGGCTAATCCTGTTTTTCAAGTATCTGTTTCCACTCCTCTTAATGTATGCTCTTCTGTCTCCATTAAGGAAGGACACTTGCATTCTTCTGCTTAGCCATGTTTTCAGTTTTAGCCCTTTCTCAATTGCAAAAACAAATAGGGCATTGCTCCACCTCTATGACACACAGCAGCATCTTTCCTGCTGTTGTGGCTCAGAAGGGGTGAATTTAATTTTCCTTAGGCTGAGAGGTGGCAGGTGGCAGAGAACACAAAGACTGCTAGACCCAAAGTGAATTATTCAGAACAGTGATGAACTGAACAAGGGGAAATGAGAATGAAAATGAGAACTCCCTAAATTTGAACTGCTCACATCCTACGAAAACTGTGACCAGATAAATTTTTCCTTTATACAGCAGACAGCTTTATAAAGCTTTTTAGCCAGAACTTTGTAAGACTTGCTCTCAACACATAGGGTTAGTTGCAGTAATTATGGCACCTACTCCTTTATTTTTTTTTCTTAATTGTAAAAGCCTCCTAGACAGAGTGACAGAAAGTTTGCAGCAGTCAAAATGCAAGATGTAATTAGTGGAGCTAGCTCTGCTTGGTCCAGCACGCAGAACAGCATTGATGTGACTGTATAGTTTGTCTTTGTGTAGCTCAAAATGCAACCACCCTTGGCTTCTGTAACGGTCAGTTAAATCAGGTGGGAGAGTGGAACTTCTGCTCAGCAG
The DNA here is from genome assembly GCA_013398125.1 of Aegotheles bennettii. Classification (NCBI taxonomy): domain Eukaryota; kingdom Metazoa; phylum Chordata; class Aves; order Caprimulgiformes; family Aegothelidae; genus Aegotheles; species Aegotheles bennettii. The sequence continues at coordinate 33,391 of VZRW01012077.1, forward strand.
GGACACTTCTGATGTTTCCATCTTGCTTCCGTCTAAGTGGTTCCGTCTAAGCTGCCTTCCCCTTGGAAGTGTGGACAAATGGCAGCAAGGGACGATCGTGCTTCAGGGCTCCACACCCCAGGGCACCAGGGACGTGTTGTAACACAAGCCAGGTGCCACCATCGGTGGTGCCCGGTGGGTTTGTGTTAGGTGTGCTCTGTGGGGGGGCATGCGGCTCTGTTTCGGGGTTCCCCAGACAGCAATACTGTAGCTGGCTGTGACAGTGTCAGTCTGCTTCAGTGGGGCACTGGGTAGCTCCAGGGCAGAGCCACATGACTGATGGGCATAACAGTGGCACAAAACTGCCCACCACAGGAGTTCAGCTGGCACCACACTCCGTGCTGAAACTGTCACAGAAAATGAGCGAGGGGACATCACATCTACACAGGAAAAATACTCAGTAAATTAATATTTTTAATTGTTGTTACACACAGAAGAAATGAGAAAAAAAATACATTCCAAACAAAGAATTCAAATAGTAAAATCAGCATAAAAGTGTGTTAAGAACAGATCCCAGATCAAGTGGCCGTACTGCATGTGGTGACCTTTACAATCACGGTAAAGGAAGTAAGTGCTAAAGACTTTCAGACGTGGCAAAATGCTTGACTCCCTGGGGAAGAGCAGCTGCTTCCATCACATCTTTCAGTGCACTCTGCCTGGAATGCGTGGGAGATGGGCTGGAGTGAGAGGCTCACATGGGTGCAGGACATGGAGATTAATGTTCAGGACAGACCACCCAGTCTGCAGTCTCACTTTCCCAATGGCATTTGCTTTTTCCTTCCTTGGTTTTCTGTTCATTTGTTTTCTAGGTTTTGCAGTTTTATTTAACAAAGCATCAGGTTCTGCTGGCCTGCCCCTGCCAGCACCATAGACTTCAAGCAAGCATTCCCAGGTGAATTAGGAGCAAAGCCTGGTCCAGCAGGAGCCTGCACATGCAAGGTCTAGATCCATGTGTTTGTACTGATTCAGCACCATTGCCCAATGGGCTGGCTTTGGTTTCTTTTATTTCCTGATGCTTTCTCCATCTTTTGACTGATCCGAATCAGCCCAGTCCTGCTCCTACTGCAGTCTCAGGGGCTCAGTCCCTGCATCCCCCTTAGGAGACTGGCCTTGTGCTTCAGCGTCACTGTTGAGCCATCACATCACTCCAGTAGCTCATCCTACAGCAGCGTAGTGTCACCACAGAAACAATACAAGCCACAGAAGATTTGGCATTGCTGCCAACTGGCCACCTTTTGTCATTTGTAGTCTATCTATCTAGAGTTGTATATTTTTATTCTTTACAATAAGAGCAAAAATAAAATAACATTAAGAAAATTTCCTCCAAACTAAGAGAACTAAAACCCATCAAACTTCTTAAAGAAACCATAAAAATTTGCATTGTGTTTGCTTCTGAGTTCATATTAAGATAATATTTTACTGCAGCTGCTTCAAACTTATGGTCCATTTCATGTGTACACAGCTCATGTTCCTTGGTGTGTAATTGGTCACCTTCACTTGTGTTTTACAGCAGCTAGTGCTACCAGAACTAAGTAGTTTCTAGCTGTGGTCCAGATTTGAAATCAGTGAACAGTGGCATTTTTATACAAGTTGAGAACATGGTGATGGTTTAGAACTGTATTTCTAGATCAGCTTTTGTTCTGGACCCTAGGACTAGTGGTACAAGCACTTCCTTCACTACAGAATGTGCAATTTCTTTTGATTCAGGTGAAAAGGAAGTAATTCAACAAGGATGTGCCAACCTCGTTGACTCCATCAAGGTCTTCCATCTCTGCTGATTTTAAAGCCAGTAAAACTTAGATTCACAGCAATTAATCATCCCTTTGCGAGCTGTCCCATGAAACTTAGCTGACCTTCTACAGACTGAAGGTTGAACAGAATAACTTAGTTCATTTCCTGTTCCAGTCTTTTCAACAGCCGTAGTCGACTGACAGCACTGTGTTTTGGCTGGATTAAATTTATCCTAGCTAACAGTCAAGGATGAGACCGGGCTGCAAAATTTGGATGCAAGGTTCACATGTAAGGATTTGGTTCAGGCTTTTAGAAGAACTAAAAACCGTTTGCAAAACTGAAATTAGAGTTCAGACTTTTAAGCTAAACCCTACTCAGAGTTCAAGTGGAGCTGAGCCCATCCTGTTAGACAGTGTGAATAAATATTTTGCATTTGCTTTCCATCTGATGCAAATTGAAAAGGCAGTCACACATTCCATGCTTTAGGAGAAGTCCTGCAGATCCCTAAAAGCATGTTTAATACTAAGGTAGGATAATACTTGGGATTTGTATAGCACTTTACATCTTGAAAGTGCTGTATGAGTATGAATCCTCACAGCATCTTTGTGAGGTAGGTAAGTGCCAAAATCCCCATTTTAGATAGAAATGGGGTGAAGGCCTGGTCCCCTGCTGTTTTAACTTTAACTTGGCATAGCACTGTGGCTCGTACACTTACACTTTTTTACACCAGATGAGGACCTGGCCCCAGAAAATTTAAGTGACTTGCCCAAGGCCACAAAAGGAGCAAGCACGCATAAAAGGCAGGAGAAGTACCCAGAAGGACTTCTTTCATGAGAAGCCAGCAATTTACCATCCTCGTCCAGGTAATGGAGTTATGCTGCCTCTGCTTAGAAAAGGCCCTTGTCTGTAACCAGAAACTAAGCAAAGAGAAAGAGGCACCTGCCACTGAGCTTTACAGTTGCTGTTTGCTTTGATCTGCTTCTTCCAGCACAGCTCCCAAAACTACCATGATAGCAAGCTGAAAACATACAGGTGTTAGTGTCAAACTACGGGACCAGAAAACTTTGAAGAGTGACTACAAAATTCTGCAAAGTTTGTCCTGGGAATTTTAGATACTTGTGTAAAAATGCATCAATTACCTCCACTGATTACAACATGAAACCTTCAGCAACCTACTTAAAAGCCATGTTAGAGTAATTCTTAAACCAATCAGTCTTACAGTTGCCTCAGTATGGAGGAGTAAGAAGCCAGATATTAAGCAAAAAAAATAATTTTCTTGGTAGAGCAGGAGTAAAGCTATTAAAATCCTCTGGTTTTGTTCTTCTCAACCTGCCATTTCTACACTAGCTTCACCCTGCTGACATCTGTGTGACTGGCACAGCCCAGAAGCATTTAAAACCAATCACCATTAGCATTGCTTCTTTGACTTCATTGGGAGTTGGGTGTGAGGAGGATTTATCTAAAGAAAAAGACTGAAATAAATGTGCTACATCTTTCATATGTCCAAATAAGGAGCCAAAGGATCTCTAGGAGGGTGATAACTACAGAAAGGAAAGACAGCAAAAGTAATTGCACCATGTGTGCAACCTGAAGTGACCACAGATGGGAATTGCAGAGGGGTGTTTGAATACAGTAGTCTGAAAAGAAAGCCTCTGTACTTAGCAAGCAAAGCGAGCCAATACTGCTGGGGCCAGGCACACTACACTGCTGGGGTGCTTCATTCTCCCTGTAGTGTCCCTGGGTCAAAGACTGCGTGCTTCTCAAAGACTGCACCCCTGAACAGAAGAATGGATCAAACCTCACAGTTTTACAGTGCAGAGAGACAACCAGAAGGTCCACAAAAGCAGTGCCACAGACAGTCACTTCATTCCCACTTCTTGTTTGGTCCCTTTCAAAGTGAAGAATGCCCTTGCTAGGGTTGAGGGAACAGTTTCAATCCCCCCCAAAAAAGGTGTTTCACAGACTGTCAGCAACTGATTAGTGTTTCTCAGAATTGCATCAAATCAGTGTCCACAGCAGCTGGTCTCTTCCCAACAGGAAAAAGCCTCCAGGAAAATGGTTTCATTCAAGTAACACTGATTAAAAGGAGGATTGCAGAGCAGGAGAGGGATTTTGAAGATTGAGAGCCTTCAGTGGCAAACCTCCAAGCCAGCTAGGACTCTTCCCTGACTTTGTATGCTGAGGGCTCTGCCCTGTGTTCCTAGGAAGGCTGATGTCGTTGCAGCACTGGGACGGAGCCAGCGTGGCTGGGGAGGATGTGTCCCAGCCAGCCAGCTCCAGGTGAGGGGACAGCAAGGGAACAACAGCCCCCTTGAGATGCACATTTTTCTGCTGTCCCAGCTAGAGCAACCCAGAGACCTCTGCCACCAGAAACTGCACCCCCTGATGGCCAGTGGACAAGAGAGAGCAGGCCTCCTACTAACACTTAAAAGATCTTTTTCTGCAAATACCTAGTGGCTGATGGTGGAGCAGGATAACAAAGCAAGCCAAGATGAAAAAGCACGTAGAAAAGCAACTCAGCCTCTTCAGGAAATTGAAGACTACTAATTTCTAGAGGGGAAGAAAGAGAGAATCAAAATTCTAACTTTTCAATAAAGGTTACTTTATCACACACATTTTCCTCAAAGCAAAGGGAAGTTTGGGGTGCAGGGGGTCCCCTGAAGAATTGTCAGCTAAGGACCGAGTATGTTGAACTGACCCCCTTACAAGGAGCTGTAAATCAGACTGAAATGTGCTATTTACTGACATGCTGGGAGAATGGTGGGTTTCACCCCAACGCTTAGAGTTCTTCTGAGCTTAGTAGTCTGTTGCAGGAAGAAATCTGCTAACAGTCAAGCTGAGTAACAGCAGGTGACATCCACAGAGAGCTACACTGCAGGGCTGAAGCTGCGACAAGGAGATAAGCAATGCTGATGAATGGAGATGTTTTATGGCTCTGAATTCCCTTAGCAGTTTACTCCAGACAGGCCCTGGTGAGCCAGTGAATGAATACTGACAATATTACACAACAGCATTAAAGAGAAGAGATTACACAGGGCTGTGCAATGCTTTCCCTTTCAATAATGCAGCTGACCTTTCTGATCTCTGTCTGAAAAGCAGCAGACGACTCCACAGGGTCAGGATGGTTAAACTAGATATTTGTATTACTTGCTGCATTTGCACTAATGCAGAAATCATGGGGAGGCAATGCCTATTCCACATCCAGGCCCACCACACAAGGCCAGGGAGGAGCACGAGACCCGCTTAGCACCTCTCAACACAAAGGTAAAAGCTAACAGGGTTGGCAGGTTTCCTCAGCTGTCCCCTGACCCTGCCGCACTCCTTGCAAAGAGGAATTCTGCTCTGCCAACTGTGCCGGCGACTCGGTTCCAAGGCTTTCGCAAGGAATGTTCTGGGCACGCTAGGTATGGAGACTGTGGTGATTTTCAGCCCACAAGGCATCCATCCTGTTCGCTCTGCCCATGTGAGCATGTGCAAGGGTTGTTGGGGCACGCATGGATTTGCGTCATGCAGTCTGTTTTGGTTGTCCCTGTTTGGCTGCAGGTTTGAAGAGGTGCAGAAACCCTCAGCAAGCTTCCTTTGCACACCTGAGTGCACTCGTGGCTGAAAATAAGCCATTGGGAGGGAAAAAATATACATATGATCACAAATGAACTTGGATTAAAAATCAGGGCCTCTTCCTATATCTTTTTAAGAGAATCTGAAGTAATCTTGCTTCAGCAGATGGGCGACAAACCAAAGAATCTGGGTAAGAATTAACCAGGCTTTCCCAGCCATGGTGGCTCTAACATTCTCGCTGCATCCATGTAAGTTCAAGAAGGAAGCTGCAGGCACTTCAACACACAGGGCACTGCTTTTCAAGAAGTTCTGCTGAAAAGGGGAATTCCAAAAAACAAGTGGTGCAAAGCTGATAATTTACCACCTGGCAACACAACAACAGTCCACATCCAAAATCAGGGCCTTGATGAGGGGAAACCCTCACACAAAGATTCGAGGGGGATGCTGCAAACAGCAGTACTGTAGAGCTTAATGAATATATGGAATATTATTTGTTAGGATACCGGGAAAGAAAGGCATAAAGGTTAGATCCCTGTCTGCCATACTAAGGACAATCAGAACACACATGCTCGAAGTCCTGCTGTAAAAATCAACATTCTTCTTGCGCCCATTACATCTCAGCTGTCACTGGTGGCTGCAGATACTGTGTAACTGTGCACATGTGGTGAGGGAGAATGCACTGGCCTGGTGACCTAGATGTTCCTGAAACCCCACCAAGCTCCTAGCTCCGCCACGCAGTGATGCTGACAGGCACCTACAGACCTGCCCTGGAGCACCCATCAGCCGCGATCAAAGCACACAGCACTGCATGTCAGTGCACCTCTTGCTCTGCCCTCTCTGCTTGGTGTTTTGCTTTCATTCTGGTTCTGCTGGGGGCTGCCCCACATGCTGCTGTTGACTCCAAAGCTCAGACCGCATCTGGATATGCTGTTTTTACTCTATCTCCAGGCTTCCTTTCAGCAGAGGCAGTAGCTCCAGTTTGTGTGCAGAGATTGTAATGCACAAAGAGACAAACACCTGTTAATTCATTTTTACCTATGATGTTAGCAGAGATCTGTGCCTGTCTGCCTACTGTTGAAAGCAAGTCTTCTAGCACAGTGCACAGCCAAACCTCTTTTCCATCAGCTCTCCTCTTCCCAGACATTCAGCATCAGTTTCAAGACTAACAAATAAAAGGCAGTAGTACAGCACTTCCAAGGAGGGAAAGTTGAATGAGTAGCTACTGCAGGGACAGTCTAAGCTTTCGGATGTAGACTCCACACTGAAGTAAGCTGTATTCAGAGAAAGCCATTGAAAAAAAAGCCCCAAAGGTAATGCTTCAAAGAAGCAAAATCAACATCACCAATGTGCCTAGAGAAATGGAGATCTCTCTCAGGGGTGAATGCAGCTACAGCACCTGAGATATAACCCACATTGTTCACAGACTATTGGCACTCCACCTAGCTCCTCTTTCTGAAGTCCTCTTCATCTCTGCTCTCTACAGCTGACAGTGCAATAAGCATCTGGGCTGCATAGTAAGTAGCCATGATGATGAAGCGTGAGTAGGGCACAGGAAAGCAGAACTTGTTCAGTGCGATGGTCAGATCCGACACCATGAACAGCATTGCGCCGATGCAGGCCGAGAGCTTGGTCCATGTCCAAAGGTCGTTGCAGAGCTGCACGCCAGCAACCGCTCGCCAGCCCATGAAGCCAATCAAGGCGATGTAGACAGCTACCAGGTAGGTGAATGGGCCTGAGAGGTAGGAGTACAGGAAGGCGTAACAGGAACTGGAAACAAGGCCCATCAACAAGCCGGCTTTGAGGTCCAAAGGCTTCATGCCGAAGGCTGAAGAGTAGAGGATGTGTGTGATGGCAAACATCAGCAGACCTGGAAAGAGGCATTGACATAGCAAGTGTGACCTTTCATCAGTGATTGGCAGTAGAAGAAAACATGTGGCTATATAGGGTTTTAAATATACCACAACAAGCACAGGCTAAGATGTCCTTGCAGTGTTACAGCCCTTAACACTTTCAGTGGGAACCATACTGACCACTTAGGAAAATTTTAATATAAAAAAATCTGTGCATAGGAGATCAGCCTTAGCACCAAGCTCCCGCCTTAAGAAAAAGCCCCAGAAACAGCTGCAGCCAAGCACAAGTCTTGTGATAGCAGCCTTTTTGCTGAGGGGCCAGGTGAACTCAGCTGCTGCAGAAGGAACAAAGTTTGTTTTTCAGGTAGTTGTTCCTCCTTTGCTTTGGATGGAAGGGTGGAAGGGTGGCGGCAAGGCAGACCAGCAATCATCCCCTTCAGCTATCCGGAGTGTTTTGCTCATAGGTCACATGTGGAGCAGGAAGGCTGAAATCAGAGCAGTGTAGGAACAAAATGCTAAAAAGATACCGATCCCTCCAAACCCAGACACAAAACCTGACCGTATTTAGCCACAAACCCAAAGGCAATCAGGGACAAAATCTGCCGCCTTGTCCATCTCTGCCCAGAGCTAGGAGTAACCTAAGCTGAAAAGAAGCAGCTGGCACATTTCAGGGACTGCACCAATGTGATCTGCCAGCAATTTTATGGCTATTTGCAAGATTCAGATGAACCTTAGCTAGAATCAATCTGAAAATAAAATGCCAGCTTCCCTTAGAAGTGCACTACCACTGAGAAATACCAGATGTGGGTGTCTGAAGGTGCTGCCCATGTTACTCACTTGCCATTAATCCACTTGACAAAAAAACTTCACAATGTGTTAGTACAGCTGCTGACTACTAGTTGTCGTGCCAATTGTAGATAATGGGCCCCGAACTGAGTCCAGCTCCTCTGGTCCTCCGGTTCCCAGACCCACACATTAAGTGCATGCAGGCTGTCCCACTTTATCCTGGCAGGATTATTAGAGTGCAAGTTCTCATGCAGCTCTAAAGCATGAAATGGAGAAAAGGATCTGGGAAGCTGAGTCCTCCAGCAGGATATTTGTTTACATTTAAAACATGATGCTGTGGCGTAAAGGGCAGTCACTAAAGCCTGCTGCTGGCAGACATTTCTTCATCCTAATACTCTTGTGTTGAAGCAGCTCAAAGGAGGGGCAGTGTCTCCCTGCCTTTGGCGAGGACCAGATCTCACACCCACTGAAAGAACAGCTGTGGTGTGATGAACGGGGAACCTGCAGGAGCAAGGGGCCAGTGGGGATCTGGTCTGCAAGGTGAGGCTAGAGAAAACGGACAGTGTGAAAGGGAAGGAAAAGAAGTGCAAAGGAGGGCAATGAGAAGCTGATGTTTCACAGAGCTATTACACATGATGGGCACAGTACTAAGGAAACCAAGGAGGGATTTAGGACAAGAGCTGTTCATGGTGTTACAGCACAGGAAAGGTCAGAGCCCTGGGGGTGGTGGCAAGGAGAAGAAGGTTACTTTGCCCTAGCACTGAGTAGTTCTTCCTTCAATGGCATTATATGGAAAGTTATGGGATGAGGAGCTGAAGAATGTGTTGTCCTTCATGCAGGCAGCTGGCAGGCAATGAAGAGGTGAGGAGGACAGGATGTGGCAGCCAAGTAGAAGCACAGACAGGCAGGAGGCATTTTGTGATATGTGGTGAGGCTCGTCACAAACAAAGGCGTCAGCTCCCAGGTTTGCTCATTCAACACCCACAAACAGAGCCAGGAACTGGGGAAGCCTGCGATGGCTGCACAGGGAGAGGGGTGCATTTCTCTTGCATTTCTCAGCCTTTGGCTCAGCCCTCCCAACCACAATCAGGCAGATCAGCCCTTCTCCTCTCTGTCCGCTCCCTTCCCCCTCCCTGCCTCTGAAGTTTCCCCTCAGGCTGGCAGTAAGTCCCTTTTATTAGTCCCTGTCTTCTTCACCAAATGCATAAATTGTTTCCAAGTGCCTGCTATCCAAGGAGGTGGATGTGAATGCTGTAAAGTATCTTCTACATACAGTAAGACACTAGTCAGAAAATAGTGTGTTATTAGTGGACTGAAACAGCAAAAATGAAAGAAAGTCAAGTGTGCCAGGAGTAGGTTCCCAGGCTCTCACTTCCCTATAAAGTAATGAACAAATGTCCTTTTATAAACTCTGTCTCAAAAGCTATTCAAATCAGTTCAATTCCCAACCTTTTTTTGAGCCTGAAAGCCACAGAAATTAAACAGAAAGTACATTTTTTCTAACATTTCCCCTTATTCCCCATAAATTTCAAATTCCCACAAACGATGATGTCAAAAGTTTGAATATTATCAGCTGTCAACAACAGCAACTTGCTGAGTTTTAAATAGGAGAAAAGGTGGAGGGAGAGGTGAAGGATGAAGTGGGGCAGTGTGCTTTATCTGCTAACAGCTGAAACACAAATGTTAACACTTCACTGTGGAAGATGGTAACTTGGATTAGCATGGACTGAGGAAGGCAGGAGACAGCCATGATGAAGGCTGAGATGATCAAATTCTCCAAGAGAGCTTTTCTTCTTAAGAAGAAAAATGCATCTAAACTCACAAAGCAACACTTAGTTGTGGGACTAGGGTCGAAAATACAACTTACTGTAAGATTAAAACACGTTAACCAGATACTGAATTACAGTGACTGACTGACTGACCTTCCTCTGGCGCTGAATTGGAGAGGGGACACGGAGATATCCCAGCTACGTGGGCTCAGCACAGTTCAAGTACAAAAACGGTCATGGTGAGAATCAGGCCTTGAATGTTTTCCAAGCCAGAGCTCAAGGTGCAACTCAAGGAGGCAAAGCAGAAGCACAAGCAGTCGGGCTGAGGTGGCCTGTGCTTGAGCAGGGTACCCCTGCTAGGAGGGGGCCTGTCAGTGAGAATGCCAACACTCACCACAGGGAGGATGGCACCCCAGAAGGCGGCTGGAGCTTCTCAGCAACATGCCCAAGGTTCAGCCAGACAGATCCAACCCTCAGGGCCTAATCTAAACCCCACCAAAATCAATAAAAAAATTTACATGAACTTCTGCTGAGATTGGGATAAACCCTTGGGAAGCAGGATTAAAACCAGATTCAGATCACTTGGCCTTTCATATCTGGCACTTCACACACTTCCCTCTCATAAGGAAAGAGCTTGTGGGAATCTCAGAATAAAACTAAATACTGACTTCCTGAGAGGGGTTGAAAAATAAGCCTTTGACTTTCAAAGCTGACAACAGCACAAGTCAGAACAGTTCCCTCGTCTCATCACATTTTCCAGTGGGACAGTCACAGCAGCCAGTTAATGGTGGGTATCACGTGAGATCCCTGTGCTGGTTAAATTAACTTCAGAAACCCCACCAGTCAGTTTAGTGAAGGACTCAACTGCTGCTGATTTTTCGTGACAGTCCTAGGCCAGGAGGAGTGTTGCAGCAGGCAGGTTCAACATGGCTTTAAATGATTAAGTTATTATGCAAACTAGCGAAATAAACCAAGCTTGTTTTGCTCTGAGGGATGTGGATCTCTCTGTACAGAGGATAGGCCATTGTAGTAGGGTTTGCCCTCGTTTCCCAATCATTTACATGTCTTGTAAAACAGACATGACTTGTACAACAAGGCTGCGTGATTCATGCTGCAAATAGGACAAGATGATGGAAGCTTCTAGCATCCGTTTAAACACCTCTCCCAGGCTATGGGCTTGTCTACCAAAACATCCACCTGTTCTCCACTGAGGACCTTTGCACCATGTGTCCTATTTCTGATCCTTCTAGAGAAGGGCTGACAGATCTCCCTGCAGAGAGATAGGAGGTAGGTAGATACTCCCTGTAGCTTCATGGGAGCTGTTGAGTGCCATGAGCATTTCCTTCTCTTCCCCAGGGATTCTGCCCGTACCACCTTCTCAGCTCCAGCCAGCTGAGATGCTCTGAGCACGTGCCAGGGAACCAAACCTGCTCCAATTACCTCTCTGACCTCAAGGGAAGCTCAAGAAAAAGACTCATCCATGGTGTGACTCCTCTGACTACAACAGATTTTAGTCAAGGGGTGAGTGCTTCCCACTGCCCGGCGAAGCTGTACATGAGTAAACAAACCACATGGCCCAGTGACTCACTATTAAATGAAGAGGGTAACAGCTGGACACTGCGGCATTCCTTTAGGATTGACACAGCACTCACCATGAATGAAGTAGCCCTGCTCCTGCCAGATGAGAAAGGCATCTCCCACTGCTGAGAATATGAGTCCTGCTAGGATGCGGCTGGCACTCCGGTGGGACACTAAGAAGTTAATTCCATGAGCCAGAAGAAAAACCCACAGGCAGAAGATGGGCAGACATTTGATGAGGGCACTGAACCAGGAGGGGCTGGAAGTTGGCAGCCAGAGGACAAAATAGACACATGTGGCTTTAAAGAAGGGCACCAGTTTGGGACCTTCACTCTTCACCTAAAAGAAAAGAACATTTTAAAAAGAAGAGAAATTAATAGGACCATCAGAAGCATAAGTGGAATAAACTGCATAACAGAACTGTCTCCTTCCTTCTGAAAGCTGCTCTTCCACATATACAATCAACTAGCAGCATTTCTACCCTGAGAAAGGCTGGTTGAACTTGACCGTAATCCTCAGCCTAGACCTTTGTGACCCTCTCTGCTGAAAACACTTCCTGGCTGCCAGGACGGGTTTTGGGTGGTGGAGATGGAGGAAGTTTTAGATACCTTTTCCCCTTATTTGTTCTACTGAAAATATTTAGTCCATTAGTCAAACTTCTTTGGTGGTCCTTGCCATCTTTCTTGTGTTTAGACTAACCCTTTTTATATACCTCCTTTCCTGTTAGCTACACAAATACTGCACTCCCCCAGCTGCAAACAAGCCAATAAAAGTGCAAATCTTCCCTCCCACTTGGGTGAGTCCTCTTGCTTAGCCAGTTGCAGGTCACCCTAAGGATACAACCTCTCTTCTAACCCATTCTCTCTCCTGGCCTGTAGCCTCGTGCCTGGAGCTTGCTGTTGGCATCACCACATGACTTCCAAACCCATCACATCAACTTCTCAGGTGGGGATGTCACTTCCTCAACTTACTAATATCAACATCCATCACGTGTTGCTTTGTTCTAGCATCAGACTAATAATATCCGGCCCATATTGCAGGAAACATTTTGACTCAGGGCTCTACTCTATAAATCCACACACAAAAATGCAATGTGAGCACTAGGTTACTCATAACCAAGCCACAGCAAAGGCAGGGCACAGAGCTACAGACACCACAAGCTGGGTCTGCTTTTAACATACACAGCTGAGACTGCTCTGGACAGTGATAGGACACACACTGTGTTCACTTGCCCTCCTGTGATACTCCTGCATTTTAGAGCAGGTGGGGAAAACCCCACATGAGAAACAAAGCTATAATTTTACTTTCTCCTGGTGAGCCCTCCTGAGGGCCAGAACAAGGAGCAAAGGAAGAAACTGTGATTGCCTCAGGTACCTAACTGAGCTGTGTTCTGGGGTCCTTTAGGAGGCCTGTTTCCTCCTGCAGCTAAGGCAATGCAACCTCCAGAGCTCTCCTGCAAGCAGGGGTTCTCTCTCAATCTTCTCATTTCTTTGGTCAAGAAAGATTTAGTTGCTTAGTATCACAATGACTTCCCACTACTCATAGCCAAGGCACACAGAGGCCTCGTGCACTGGAGGAGGACATGGGAAAATTTAGAGGCATCAGAGCTGGGTTCACACTGCGAAGTCCATCACCACGTGTGACACTTTGGGGTTGCTTATCTCACACCAGGAGCCCACGCTCCAAAAGCCTGCAAAAGAAACACTGGCCTTTTTTTCCAAATCACTTGGCGCGATTTCTGCCTCCTGCATCATGGGACATTGCCATGACACAAACCCAGCATCCATCTTCCTCTGATGCAATGCGCCTCGGTGCAGATACCAAGAAAGGCTGAAGGTTGCACAGCAAGTATCTCCATGCTTACACTGCTCAGTAATAAAGCCTCAACTCATCAAAATTCAGGAACTTTTACAGACACAAGCAAAGGGAGTCAGGTGAAGCTGGAAGACAGAGGCAAAGCCAGTGGACAGCATCTTCACGTGCGGTATCTAAGAAGAGAATGCAATCTCTGAAGCAGCAAGACCATAAATAAAGGGCATCCCAAGAAGATAGTGCTTTCAAAATTGTTCTCACATCTGATAGAAATTTCCCCAACACCTCAGCAGTTTCTTAGCTGTAAGGTATTTCATTATTCCTGTATACATTATTCATAGGCTATTGCCAACACAATTTTTAAACACTCCATTAAACAACCAGGCTACACAATTCACTCACAAAAGGACATCAGCAAGCTGCTAACTTTCATGTATTACGTGGGGAGCCCATCATGAGTCCTCTACTTCGGTTGTCTGAATTAATCACCATTTACCACTTCTTGCCTACATTCCTTGGGAGAATTCTGGCAGCAAATAACAAATGAACTTGAAATAAAAGTCATAAAAGTCCACATAGTCTCACAGCACTGGACATGCCTGGGAAATACCAAGTATCATAGGGGGAAAAGTGGAGCCAAGCTTCTCTCTCTTCCAGACCCAGCACCTTGCCTTTCTGAAGCAACATATCAGGCTCAGACTATCAAAAGCCAGTGCCCGACTCCAGCTCTGCCTCCTCCCCTTCTGACTTGTTATTAAGAATGTAGTTGATCCATCCTGTTGTAGCCAACAGATGACAGTGCTGCAGGCAGGGTTTCCTCTTCTGCCTCACCAGTCGTGGAGGATCCCCACCACACCATAACGAGCCCAAGATCTTCAGCACCGAAAACTGACAACCTCCAGAGCTACAAAGCACAAAGGCGTTTTCAGCACCAACAGTGCTCCAGGACCCTGGTGCACTCTCAGCTAAGGTAGGCAGTTTTGTGCCTCTGAAGACAAAATTTATGCTGAAAGATTTAGCTCAAGTTCAGCCTTGTTTGCAACACACCACTGAGCATACAGGAGAGTATTTGGGTTAATAAACACAGGAAGTTCATATCACCTCATATTAAAAGAAAAACACCTGCTAGGAGCAGTTACATTACAATCATAGCTTGCCCTCCCCTGTGTGCAGGCACGGTGAGACAGGTTTTAATTACACTTATCCTTTTCCCCAGGAACCTTGCCTTACTGAATAGAAGATTTGCACTTGTGCAGAAAGATTATGTTTGCTTGGTAACCTTAAAATTACCATTCTTAATTTTCTAACGTGATTTTTCCAAGCCCAGCCAGCATTATTTTAAAATAAATGGTTTGTAGTACTGTCTGTCTCCCACCGCAAGCACTGCCCTGTGCTGTACATTAGCCCTGCTGTCACCCACCACCAACCCCCCATCACCCACTATAGGGGAGCACATCTCTGAAGGGGGTTGCCTAGGCCAGGTTTGAGGAGAAATCTGCACTGAGTGCACAACGCGTAAAGGATATTTAAATCAATGGCTCGAGAAAGAGAATGGCATTAGACAAGCTTTGTAGCCTTCTCCAGAGGACAGCAAAATAGGTACAGCCATGACTCCCTGCGCAGTGGTCAGGGAGGGAGGTGAGCAGCAACAGAGGGGGCCACAGCCTGCGCTTCTGCCCCTTCCCAAGGCAAGGCAGGAGCCAAGCTGCCTCTCACACCGAAACAGCAAAGCCTGCGTTAGACCGAGCTGCAATGCAAACACAACAGCAGTCCTGTCTTGTATTGCCTTGTTTAATGAAGAAAGTCAAGAACATCGGGTGTTGAGAGTCACATTGACGGCGCTTACGGAGCTACTGCTGAGGCCAGTTCAGCTCAGCAGCCAACATGACCAGGGGCTCTTGGCCATTGGAGCTCTCTGCTGCTATGTGCACGAGTTAAAAAAAATACATCTGCAGACAGACACCTAGGACATAAAGTAGTGTGGAGGAAAGCCACAAATGGAAAACTGGAGTCTCACCTTTGACAGATTCCTGCAGGAGGCCTTAAAAATGTGAGGGAATGGTCCCACATCAGCCTAAAGTAGAAGCGGGTAGTTCTGGAGCCAAGGAAATAATCCCCACTGCATCAGGGCACATGCTTGCCACAGCATGCCCGGGACCTGCCTGCACTGTGCCGAACCTACTGTTACCAGCAGGGAGCCCTGGTACCAGGCAAAGTGAAATACTGCTACAGCAGCCAGTACTTTAGAAAGTCACTTGGATAGCTGCCCTTGGCTTCCTAGGACCTCAGGGAAGCTTTCAACATGGCAAAGCCTTTCTTTAGCAGATGTTAACTCACAAAAATCAAATTACAGACACATTTCACCCTGAACTGAAGACTCTGCTTGGATGTATGCTGTTTTGCTATGGCTTGTTTTGGTTGGGTTTGCTTTTTTTCCACTACCAAGCACCATCTGTCTTCTCTACCAGACTGGCACAGGACCACGAGCAGGGCTATTTTAAAAACCTTTTGTTAACCTGCAGTGGTAATAATTGACTCTACATCTGTAGCAGCCCTATAGCTGTCAGCAGTTTTGGAGATTGCCTTCTGAGTGTGGTTGGCAGTGTACCATTGCCAATGACCAACAATGTTAAACCAGTCAAGAATTCAAATGTCTCTGCAGGGCTGAAAGAGCTGTCACAGACGAAGACTTTCAGGGTAGCTCTCAGACATGAAAGCAAAAAAATAGCATTTGCCTGTGAGCATCTCATCTCAGAGCAAAGATTGCTTTTCCCTCCTGGGATTACAGATCTTCCTTTTTGTGTAGCAGAAAGCAAACCTCTCTGAAGATTTCCTTTGCTGTAACAGTCACAAAACAACCCCTTGCAAATGTTTAAAAAAACTGTACAACAATGAGTCTCGCTTTTCATTTTGCTCTTTAGAGCTGCAGTGCTGCCACCCCAAGGGCCCGCACCCCTCCTCAGTGAGCGAGATCAACTGGGGCTGCTCCCCTAGCGCTGCCCAGGACCTTGGGGGGATGCTGCGAAGCCACAGGGAGCTTCAGGAGCCAGCCAAGCACCCTGGGATGCACAGTTGGTGGCTGTCCCTGGCAATTCCTCTCAGCATGGGAAGGGGCAGTTATCTGGCTTGGCACACTAAAATCCAGGTAAAAAATTCCTGCTACTTATGGAAAAGTCTCTGCGACTCATCCTGGGCATGGTTTCCAGGCTACAAGCACACATTCTCAGAAGTCTTGTCATTATCTATATCACACTCTCCTGTGAAAGAGAACGCAGCTTTCTGTTACCCAGGAAAATGTACTGTTGGGTTTTATGTTGCTCTGAGCATTGTCTTGGAAGTGCTGGGGAGGTACTGCTGGCTGTGGGCCACAGCAGAAAGCAGCACCATCTTTCAAGGCCTGTTGCTGCAGACAAGTGCCACACACAAACATCTGCCCCACAGGCTGTGTGGCAAAACTGGGGCCTCTCTCCAGTCTCTGAGAGATGCCACAGGGAGAACTGTCAGTCTTTCCCTGCCAGCACCAAGTTCAGCCTGAGCCCCTAGGTAATAGCAGTGAGGGGTATGCACACAGTGTTTTGTCCCCAGGGCTGAAATCCACCTTTTGCCTTCACTGTCCCATTTCCAGCCTTATTTGCACCCCACAACCCACTGCAACATTTATGTACTTTTTCAGAGTGCCCAGCCGCCCCGCCACTCAGCCACAGCAAAGGGGGTGCATGGAAGAATGGGCACTCGTGGAAAATGGGCACTTGGCAAAGCTCCACCCTGCCACATGCTGCTTTGCTGGTAGGGATTGGTATTTGGGGAGGACAGGGAAGCCCTTCTGCCCAAAAGCAGAGAAAACCTCATTTTACCTACAATCTACAGGGACTAATGCAAGTCTAAATGAAGAACGTTGCAGGCAGTGGTGCTGTCACAGCCCTTCACAGTAACAGGTAAAGATCATTAGTGCAGCAGGGAAGGCAGGTGGCACGTGACAGGCTATACCAGCCACTCACAAAGATGTGCCAAGGATGAAACCATCTCTGGCACCCAAAAGGCACTTTTGCAGCTCACCTTTCTGGCTCACACAACAGATTGGTGCACGCCTGGCACAGTGAGGGTTTTGCAAAGCAATGGGAACGCAGAACTGAGAGAGGAGGGGAAGGCGGCTGCCAGTGGCTGGGAAAGCTGGCAGCTCTACGCAAGAGACTTACACTGTACAAATCCTTGCAAAGGGCTGCAATAAGATCCGCAAAATCTGGCAAAAGCAAGCAGGGCTGTGCTGGGAAACCCAGCAGGAACAGCTCAGCTTGTCTTGCACCTAATGGAAAGCTGAATGAAAAGTTCTACCTGTGTATCACCTCCTGCAGGCCAAAAGCTTGTGAAACATTGATGTTAAAGAATATTAGAAGGGAAAATAGCAATGGGCACCAATAAAGATGTGCATCTGGAGAGCTGCCACTCTGGTACCTTATAAAAAAGCAGCAGCCTTCCTCATGTTGTCATGGGACCAATATGCTCTAGAGACAGGAGGATGCAAGGTCAAAGTATGACAGTGGAGTCACAGATTTTATTTCCACTATCTAGTCTTGTGCCAAGGTGTTGTGACCACGGCAAGTCAGTAACAGACAAATTACATGAAGAGAAATTGGAATTTCCCAGCCAATCTCAACAGATGTGGAGTGGGCAGGTGCAAACACTAAGGTGCGCTAAGACTAACCCATGCACCCTGAGAAGCCACACTAATATATCAAGTGTTCACCTGAAAAACCCCTGCTGTAATCGTGCTGCATATACCAATGTATAGTGCAAGTCCACAGATGCATGGGACATCAGCCAAGTGGAAACTTCACAAACATCAACTGAGAAAATTGTCATCATGTTCCTTTTACCTCAGAGTTGCAAGGAAAAGCCATGCAACTTGCTTAGTTTCTCCTGCAATGGAGCACAGGTCAGCACTGCTACCCAAGCACCCTGGCTGGTTCTGATTTATGCTATAACAAAATCAAAAGACATGAGCAAACGGGGATATAGCAGCCAAGCTACAGTCTCAACTGGCACAAGCACAGTTCTGCTGAAGCCCTGGAAGACAAAATAACTCACATGAGGCTGAGGATGTGCTAGGTGTGTCTAGTGTGTGCTGAAAAATGTGTAGCTGGCTTTATGTTAAAACTCATCCTCAATCTCAAGCAACAATTCAATCAGAGGCTACTTGCAACTAGCAGAAATGTGCTCATTTTGATACATAATTGGAAATTTAATGCTTGATGCCAACTTGTGCCATATCTGTCTCCAAAGCTGGTGTCTGGGCAGGGGCAAAAAATGAAACCTCACCATTCAAACTTGACAGAAGTCCCAAGGTCAGTTCAGTAACACGACTTGTCTCATCTCCCCATCTTGGAAAGTGCATGTTTTGCAGTAATCTACAGGAATTAGTTTTGGGGAGAAAGTGTAGCCTGCTGGATAAAACAAGGCATTTCCATAACTCACAGCAAAGTGAATCAAAATAGCCACCATCCTCATTAACAGGCAGGTTTGCAACACAAGAGCCAGCCTGCAACATTGAATTAACATAAGAGACACAAGTTGCACTTACCCAGAGAGAAAGTGTGCCCTGTGCAATTCTGGGCCAGAGGCAGCGGTGTGAGCCCTCCAGCTCTCTGTGGGTATCTGAAATCCTTCCCACTCCAGCTCACTTGAAGCCTTCCAGGAAAGGTCTCACTCAAGCCACTGACCTCCTTTCAGCTCTGGTGGCTTATAATCTCCTACATGGAGTTTTCTGCTCCTTGTCACCTGGATACTTGTTCACATTCAGCATTACACAGAGGGATGCTCTAGACTGACACACTTGTCATACGGAAACCTGTCATTAGCTTAAATGCTTTCTAGATTATGGCAGTATAAGAAATGGATAGGAAGGGCACAAGCAGGCTAGAAGAAGCAGTAACCATCACCTTCATTTTGGGCATGCTGCTGTAAGCAAAACCTACATCTCTATTGTACTGACAAATCTATTGGGCAATGTGTGACATGAAGGGCAGGAGAAAAATTAAGTGCTAATATAATAGCCACTTATGCCTTCAGGAGGGAAGGGAGTTACATAACTAATAATATTTTCGTTGTTCAGGAGTTTCCACATGCTGGCAGAAGACAAGTTCCAGATGCCATCTTTTTCTAAGAGTCTAATTTCACTGGAGTTATTTCCTCAGTGTTGTGCAGTTACCCACAGAGAAAGATAACTTTGGCTCTTCTGTTGCACTCAGTTTATTTTGGATATAGATACTTGAACAGGAAAAGAGAACAGAAGAAATGCATCTTTGTCCATTGAGATGAAGTATGTGTAAGTACATGCTTCT
Organism: Aegotheles bennettii; assembly: GCA_013398125.1. Classification (NCBI taxonomy): domain Eukaryota; kingdom Metazoa; phylum Chordata; class Aves; order Caprimulgiformes; family Aegothelidae; genus Aegotheles; species Aegotheles bennettii. The sequence goes on from VZRW01012077.1 coordinate 52,852, forward strand.
GAACTGGACCGATAATCTTAATGCACAAAGCACACTTTGAACAACAGATGCATGTGACTTGAGTGATATACTTGAGTTAATGAAGCCTTTAATCTACAGCACTGCCTGCAGCAGTGATGAACACTAACTGCTTACTGCAACCACACTGGGACAGGGAGGAGCGTGAAAGAAGCCCACACTTTCTAGCCTCCGATTTCAGTTAACCATATATAAACCCACCCTCTCATAGCAACAGCTACAGCAAAGAATGTCACTGTTATAGCAAGAATGCACAAGTTCAGCCTGAAAAAGTAAATCATGGCATGTAACACTATGCCTGGGCTTTAGCTGGCATAAATCAGCACAGCTTTTTGCTCCGTAGGATCAAAGCTTTTAGGCTTCTCCCAAAAGGTGTGACTGACAAATGTTACTAAGATCCTGCTAAGCTTATCTAAAGTGATGATTCCCTCCCTTACGTCATTGAATTCACATGTTTAGAAATCTTTTCTATAATTCATAGAATGGTTTGGGTTGGAAGGAACCTTAAAGATCACTTAGTTCCAACCCCCCTGCCATGGGCAGGGACACCTCCCACTAGACCAGGTTGCTCCAAGCCCCATCCAACCCTGGCCTTCAGTGCTTCCAGGGAGGGGGCAGCCACAGCTTCTCTGGGCAACCTGTTCCAAATACTTCCTCCCTGTGTCCTCCTCTCCGGAGCCTTCTCTTCTTCTGGCTGAACAGCCCCACCTCTCTCAGCTTGTCTTCACAATAGAGGTGCTCCACCCCTAATCATCTTCATGGCCCTCCTCTGGACTCACTCCAACAGCTCCATGTTCTTCTTATGTTGGGGACTCCAGAACTGGACACAGTACTCCAGGTGGAATCTCACAAGAGCAGAGTAGAGGGGCAGAATCACCTCCCTTGACCTGCTGGTCACACTTCTTTTGATGCAGCCCAGGATACGGTTGGCCTTCTGGGCTTCAAGCACACATTGCTGGCTCATGTTGATCTTTTCATCAACTAACACCCAATTCATTTAAATTGGTTTGATTTTTATACAAGTGCCATATTTCCGTAATTGTCTATGTGGTATATAAATGTGCATGTTTACAAGCCTTCTGCATAATAAAATTGTAATTTGTGATGTATTAAGTAATGGGGAAAATTACAATGAAAGCAACAATGTTGCATATAAACAAATAAAATTAATCTGTCTACTCTAAGAGTTACTTCTGATTTAAGACTGTTGCTAAGATTTTATTCATTAATGCAGAAATAATACATCCTCTATTTAAGAAGCAAAGGCTGAAATAGTTCAAAGTGTGACCTGGCTTTCTTATTTTCAACAGCAGTTTGAGGGTTAAGGAGCACACTTTCTAATAATAAACCTTTAAAACTTTTCTTAGACCTACTACTGCTCCAATTGCCCACATCGCAGGCTCTAAGCAATGTGACTTACATCAGGTTTTTATATTCATCTGGATCACTGCGGTTTGGCCCCTCATTCAGTAACTCAAATGGTACCCACCCAATTCTCCAGCCCTATTAAGTATTTGTTACTGGTGAACACCCTTCCAGATCACACCTTCCAGGTTTTTTTGCCCGGCTTTTGTAAGCGACCGTCATACTCCCCCCAGTGACATCCTGCATCTACCCAGGGGGTCAAGAGGGGCTGTTCCCAGAAGAATTGCTGGCTGCTTCCCACCTAGGGGGGACAGGGCTGAAGGCTCAACTTGCTTGATGCAGCCAAAACAACATATTCTTCCCCAACCCAGCTCTCTCTGTTTAAAGATGCAAATACATCATAGGATGAAGGGGAATGGATGGGCATTGTTAAGCTATGGCTTCTGGGCAAAAATCTGGGAGCTTGGCCTCCCTCACACACACAGGACAAGTAAAAGTGAGGTGCAAAGTGGATGTTGTAGGGATGAGAGCCCATAGCTCATCTTGCTCAAAAAGACACATCTGTATCATCTGTAACTGTCCCCCAAAAAGAGACCTGTTCTCAGCCAATTAATGTCTTTATATTTCTCATGTCCTGTTCTCCTCAGGGTGGTATGAAGCCCAATACTAAGTCTAGCCCTAATTTTATGGGGAAAATAGAGTGCCTTTGAGCAAGGAGCATTATCTAAATGCCAGAATGACTGTGCGTCTCCAGGCTCATCTCCTGCACACTTGTGGCCCCTGCAATCACAGGTGCCTGCTGGGCAGAAAGATCCTTAGGTCAAGGGCTATCTCCCACAAACTCACGCTAAAAACTGCTTAAGCAATAGTTAGGGGGGGAGGGGGAAAGTACAAAAATCACTAATGAGGCAGTCCCAGAAACTGCTTTTATTAAGATGGGACCAGTAATGACCGAACAAGAAGGGAATTAAACCTCAGATACCCACAAAGCAAATGCTCCATTTATTAATGCTGCTCTCCAACTACAGGCTCTCAGCCCACACAGCTTTATGCAGAAAAAAGAGCTCTTAATCAGAGCAGTATCAAGAATAATATTTTTTAAGCAGGATGCTCCCACTTGCCTAGCAGAATAAGCAATGAAAGCTTCCCTCCAAGGTGACTTCCAACCAGAGTGAGAATTGCTCACCAGCTGGAACAGGACTGGCAGACAGATGCATCCTCTGCCACAGCCCAGCACCATGCAGCTCTAGACTCTGGCACCCACAGGACTCCAGAGCTTTATCCCAGCTGAGGACCTGGCACATATACCTTTAAAAGGTATTTTGGCCCCAGACTTGTTTATTTGTGGACATGCCCTCCCTCCCTGTCAGGACATCTGAATTGTGCAGCACCACAGACAACAGTCTGACTGGCTCTGCACAATACCATGGTCTCTCCTTGCGCATCATCTGTGCCTCCTTGCATGGCTTATTCCAGCTATCAGTGGTACAGCAGACCTAGAGCTCAGGGTTTCTGTCTCTTGTTACGAGAGTGTCCTAAAGGAAAGAGGGAGAGATGCTGAAGACCAGGTTGTGTGTAAGTAGTTAGGGCTGTCTGCTGCAGTTATGTACAAAGGCCATTGCTTCAAAAATGTGAAGCAAAGATCACATTGCTCTTGGCTGTGCTCTCCTGACGTCCTCGTCAATGAGGCTGATGCTGTAGCGTCCTGGGAGAGGACATACACCGGACAAACCAATTCCTCTGGCTGATTTGATTACACCTCAGGTGCTGCCCCCACAGAAATCATCCCCATCAAGTGTCATAGCAGTGATAGCTATGCCAGCTCCAAGCACCTGGTCTATCTATGCAGCAAGAGGCAGTGCAGTACAGGGGTAAGACCTGGGTCCCAAGGGTAGCACCGACTGTGGTCAGACTGACTGCCGACTGCTGTTCCCTTCAGCAAGTGACTTGCCAGAGGGAGCCCACCAGCCCCCCCAATTCTCACCCCCATGCAGCTCCAGCTGGCAGCTGTGCAGGGGCCACACCATGCTCCTGGGCAGCACACACTGCTTCATGACACCATTCCAGTCTGCCCTTCGTGGACCACAGCACAGTCAATGCTGGAGCAGCACAATGTGCTCCTTCAGAGGAGCAGTGATATGAAAACCCACTGAAGGTAACATGCAAAGAACTGCTCCCTGCCAGACTGAAGCCTTGCAGCTCTTATTTTATGAGCTCTTTGGATGATCAGACACCCTCCCACCTCTACAGCCATGGTAAACAGCTGCCTCTCTGGTCACAGCTACCCGTCTCATCATCCCTCCAGCTCCCCGCAGCTTTGCACCTGCCTTAGTTGCCTTTGGTGAAGTAAAGAGCTGGTATGTCAGGGATGACACCAGAGCAGAAATGTGCATTATTACATGTCAAAAGGGCAAGTGAAGAAAGCAGGGCTGCTTTTTGGTTTTTTTTTTTTACCTCCCCAATCTACCTTCCTAAAGTGTAATTCCTGGCATAGGTAATGCCTTCCGGTCTGAACTATGCACACCCTTCCCAACACACACTCACACTTTAGTTATTTGCTTCCTCTCAAAGCTTAGTTGAAATATACTCTGCAAGACCACCCTGATTGACTAGCCTTAACAGCCCAGTACTGCCCAGTACTGCCTCCTGTGAATTATGCAACAAATTCAAATGTTTTTGAGCCATCCCAGTATTACCCCAGCATGAGATTTTACTTCCAAGGTACACATAAGCAATTCACTATAACCAAAAAGCATTGCTTAAGGATTAATTTAGTTTATGGCACAGAAGAACAGAGATACCAAACCTCTTCAGTCACTTCAGAAAAGCACACCTTCCCCCCCAAAAAAAAACAAACATAAAACCAAACAACAAAAAAACACAACAAACAAGCAAAAGAGAGAGTTTGGCACTACAATGCTATAATTTACGAGCTACTTCCCTCTGCCTCCAAAGATAAAAGTCACCCCCAGGCTGCTGATGAACTTACCAGGTCCATGTTAATAACTGGGGGAAAATTCATCTGAAGTATCAGACAATACCAGCTGCTGTGCAGAACTGGCAAAGTAATTTAAGATTCTCGACCCCTGACTTTGTGAGCTCAGAGCAGGGAAAGGACAGGATTTCTACCTGTGGGAGAGAACGCAGTGGGCTGGTCATTACCCAGAACCTTTCAAACCAGGATGATAATGGATCTGCGGGGAACCAAGACACCAGCAATAGGTGTCGGCTGAGCACAGGCAACTTTCGGCCCTCCCGGCACGCGTTGGTCTGTCAGCGGGAGGCAAACCCCTCGCTCTCTAGAAAGCGGGACACGCACACAGGGTGCCCAGCAGCGCGGGGCTCTGCTGTTCCGGCTGAAAGCGCTCTGTCTTCTCCCGGCACCGAAACACCTTCCCCTCACCCGCCGGCCAGGACCCGGCACTGCCGGCGTGAGCCGCGGCTGCTCCCGCTCCCGCTCCGCTCCATCAGCCCGCGCTGCTGCTGCGCGGCGCCTCCGGGCACGGAGCCCCCTCAGCGCCGGCTGCTAACCGGGGCACCCCCGGGCAGCGGGGACACCACCCCTCGCCTTGTCAGGGCCTCGAGGTGCCGGGGGAGGTCGCCCAGCCTGTGGAAAGGTCTGCGCGACGCGGTGGCCGACGCCAGCCTGGCCACCCGGCCAGCCTGGCCACCTCCGGACGGCGGGCAGGAGGATGCTCCCCCCCGGCGCTACCCCGGGGCGGCGGGAGCAGGGGCGCTCGGAGCTCGGTCCGTACCGAGCAGGTGCAGCGCAGGGGTTTTAACAAACCCCAGATGACGGGAGGAGGAAGAGGCGGAGAGGGACCGGGGAGGGGGCTCCGCCGCTGGAGCAACAGCTGCGGGGGGCGCCGGGGGAGCCCCGCGGCGCCGGGGGGGGTCTCCGCCAGCGGCGAGCGACGGGAGCG
>VZRW01012077.1:68753-86334 GCA_013398125.1 Aegotheles bennettii
TCATGAATGTTTATAAATATGTAAAGGGTGAGGGTCAGGAGGATGGAGACAGGCTCTTCTCAGTGATGTGATAGGACAAGGGGGAACGGGTGCAAGTTGGAACAGGGGAGGTTTCGGGTGAACATAATGAAGAACTTTTTCACTGTGAGAGTGACAGAGCACAGGAACAGGCTGCCCAGAGAGGTTGTGAAAAAAAGTACAGGGTCTGCATGACCCCCCAACTCAGGATGTGGAAAGGATTATTGCTATCCTTCTCCCATGTCGCATGCACAATGACTGTAGAAATGCTCTCTCTCTCTTACCATATAAGTTAACTCTGGGTGTAACACCTGGAGGTAACGCCTGTCCCTGAAACACAATAAAAGGCCCAAGAGCTATTCATTTGCGCGCACCCATCACCTACAGAAATGGACCTGACAATGCTGGATGCAGGGCTGATGATCTGGATTTCTGTTACTATCTCTATTACTATCTCTGTTACTATCTCTGTTACTATCTCTATTACTATCTTTCTTTCTCTCACTCACTTTCTCTCACTCACACACACATTTACTGTTAAATAAAATCCGTACTGTTGACTTTGGCATATGGTCTCTTTTGCACCTTAATTCAGCCAGAGACTGAATAAGCGGATCCTAACAGGCCATTACATCCCTGCGCCCCTCAGGCAGGCATCCTTGTCCCTGGCTAGTTGGCTGGGTCTGCTGAAAAGCAGTACACATGGTGAATGGCACTAAGGGCCACAGAGATCCCAGCCTCAGGGATCCTGAGGAAAGACGTAAGTGCCAGACCTACTGAAAGAGTTCCTGAGATTTGTACAAATAGTACAACATTCCTTCACCTCTTACACATGCGTAATGCACATATTACCTAAAAGCTACAAGTAATATAAGCAGATGACAGGTATCTGTAATTTTAGCCAAGACCTGACTTGTAAGAGCATGTTGGGGTTGTATTTCGTTGTGTACTACAGATTGCAACATAATCCAGCAGATAATGAAGGATGAGGGCAAACAAAAACTTTGGCATCTGTCACTTGCAAACTTCTACTGCCTGGCATTGAGCCGAACCTGGCAGATCTTCTGAGCCACTCTGTCATGCTTCTTACATGTTACAGCATGGACCAGAAGAATAATATGACTGAATCAGATTTTCTAGGTCCTTTTGGGAGGTCTGGATTATACACATTGGTGGAAGCACTCCGTATGACACATAGCGAGAGGGTAGGTGGGAGGCAGCATGTTCTAGTAAATAGGAATTAAATGGGACGTGGGCTTTCAGCTGGGCTCCTCTGCAACTCACCGGATGATCATGAGCACATTTTGTATTTTTCAAACCAATCTGCATCAGAAAACAATGGTTGAAAGCTGGCTTCAAATCTAGCTTTTTCCTTTGTAGCAAAGTAAGCTTGAATACAGCTAAACCAAACCAAAGCATATTCCTTTTCTGGAAATACATCATTTTACCTGTGATTAAGTGAAGCTGTAGTGTTCAGGGGTAGTACAGCCCACAGGCAGCTAAAAGTGTGGCTGGTGGGCAAGAAAGGCATCTGAAACAGAGCCCCGCTATGAATGCAGCAGGGGCTGGGGCAGGCTGCTCTGGAGCTGGCCACACTGCTGAATTTCTGGCTAATACCCGGCCAGGGCTTTTTGGATCTTCACAATGGTGCCACAGTTCCCTGTCACCATGGAAACTGGATTTTGAAAAGGCACTAGATTAAAAAAGTGAATTAAAACTGAAACTTGTGCTTTGTCTTCGTCCCTGGCTCTGGGGCTTTCCTGGGAACAGGGGGACGTTCCTGGAGGCTGGCCTTCCTCCTCAAAACCCAAACCCAGGTTCCCCTTCATGAGAGAGCCACAGCTAAATCAGCAGCTGATTTTTCCACAGATATGGGCAAAAACCATGAGAGCTGTTAAGTCAGCAGGAAAGACCCCCAGAATAGCTTGAGAGGAACTAAAACCATTGTCAAAGTAACATAGTGAGGTCTATCCCTCCTGCCATTACGTGGCCCACTGGAGACAGATGCAGGGCATGCATGTTAAACAACTTCAGGAGATGCTTCTTTAAATTGCTTTGCTGTGCAGTTATTGAAAGAACAGGATAACAGTGTAGGGAGGCTTTCCCCTCTGTATGTGCTTGCCACACCTGACTGTTAGGCCTTTCATGGTCTAATTCAAACCCAGCAGAGACATGGGTAACAAAAAGGGGCTTTCCTTTCCATGTGTGAGCTCTAAAAAGTTTCTTATTGAAAATGGCTTTGTCTTGGAGCCTGCAGTTCAGACTTAGCTGTGTTCATAATGCTCTGGATAGGTCATGCTTGGCTCCAGTGAGGCAGCTGTGAGAAAAAAACAGCAATACTTTAGGCCACTCACTGCAAAAACCATGCAAGAGACCTGCCTGTGGGCGCTGGTCCCAGGCTACAGCTGGTGGCACAGCCCTCATTTTAATGGTCAGTATTTATGCATTAGAGAATCACACCTGAATCTTGACACTAACACTGTCATCTGGAAACCACAAAGCACTTGCAACCTGTATTTTCAGCCCTGGAAGCATCTCTGGAACATAAAAGCCCTTTGCAGAGGCTCAGTGAGGACAGGCAATTCTCTCCCTGCCATTCCTCCTCCTTTCCTCAATTTCATCATTGTGCCCATGTAACTCTCTGTGGGGCTCTGCTTAATTAAAAAGAAAAAACTGAGGGCTGGAGAAATCCAGGAGGGGAAAATAAGCAGCCTGTGGTGCAAAAAGGAGGGAGGGAAGTTTTTGAGCAAACTTTGGCATTAGTGGAAGTCCTCACTTAACTACCTTTGTGGGATGAGTTCAGGAACCTTTGTGTAGGGCATACCCCACTTGCGGCCCCTACAGTCACCTAATTAGCAGGTGCCAGGATCCAGGATATGATTCAGAGTAATTAACTTCCATATACAATTGGCAGAAGGAAGTTAATACTCCCCCAGGGAAGACCCAGAAAGCCAAGTAATTACAAAGATCTGGAAAGACAAGGCACAGTGTTTCCTTCCCTCTCTGAAATTTCAGCACCCAAACCCCATTCCTTCATCACATCCTGAATAATAAATTCATTATTAGGACAAAGAAACAGAGGAACAGAAACATTACAGCCCCATACAGTACTGACCAAGTGAAAACAGTAGAAGTAAGCAACTGGGCTTGATTTTTCCAACAAACTTAATGCTGCTCCCTTACATGTGTTTTGGACCTCTCAAACCTTTTCATCATTCCTTCCCACTTGCTGTGTCAGCATCTTGCCATGGAGCCCACAGGTCTGCAAAGAACCTTCAAGATGCCTGGGGAGAACTGTGAGTGAGTCCACATGAGAAGGTGCCATTGCAATCATTTTATGGTGCAGGCCCTGCTCCAGAGCAAGGCACAATTCCCAGGCCAAATGTCAGAGGCTGTCCCTTGTCCAAGGCCAACACACCGTCTCCAGAGCAGATGGGAACCTGTAGGATGTGGTCAGAGAGTGCCAGAGAGGACAAAGCCAGTGGTGGAAAGACCAAAGGCATGAGCCAGTAGCTACCAGCCCAAGTAAGGGTGCCTTTGCAGCCCCCTTCCACTCACATTTATTTTTGATCTGTTTTGTTTTCTCTCCCTTAGGGTTTTGTCTTTTCCTGGGCATACTGTCAGGCCCTAGGCGCTTTGCCAGCAGTGCAGTTCAGCATTGCTGGTCACGTCATGCCCCAGCCTGGGAACTTCTGCTCCCAGCCAGAACTGTATAGTGACAAGAAAATGCAGACAGCCATGCACCCATGCAGCTATCCATGATGACATCCATTGCTCATTCTAATCAGAAGCATGTTTGGAAAAGACAAGTGAGGCAGGATCCACATCCAGCTCCTCTCAGAAACTGCCAGCGTGCCAGCGTATCAGGAAAGGAGAGACTGGAGAGTAGCTTAGGATAGCTACAAGCATTGCCCTCTTACCTGGAATAGCATTTTTTGCCTATGGATGTTCTAGATGCTGCAGTACACAGTCTCGGGACAAGCTCCTTTTTCAGTCACACTATGCTTCACCTGTTTAAACTGCTAAGATGGAAGGCATAGCCTTGAATTTGGGCCAGCATTTCTTTACCATAAATATCTGTGATAGCAGCCTCAAAGACAACGATTTCCCCCTGCCATCCTTAGTGGTTTTTTTTAACATTTCAATATGCTACTGAGCCATTAAACTTCAAACTACTTTAGCATTTGTGGTCCCTACATCTGCACAGGAAGGACAAATGCTGCAAATAGAGGGCATTAGTCTCTGATGGGAAGGGGAGAGGCTGGCACTGGTGCCAGTCTTTTCCACCTGATGCATCAAGGCTTTAGCATAGCTTCCAAGAGCAGAGAGTGAAGGCAAGAGGAGATTGTAGGATAAGCAGCGGTGCAGTAGCACCAGCCTGGCACAACAAGTCTGCTATGCTGCCTCTTAACTTGCCTCATGCTCCCATGGCATCAGGTAGAGAAAGGACAGCAAGCTCACCTTTGTCCCCATAAAGGCTCTGTCCCAGGAACATGCAAATGGGAGGTAATTCAATCATTATATTTCGTTCTTGCAAGTAGAGAAACATTTTAAGCTCATTTGGGACTTTTTTCAGCTCCACCAGAGGTATACTTTAAAAATGTCCAAATTTCAGACACTTGCCTGTGGGTGAAATACAGAGGAACATTCTAAGTAAGATCAGAAGTAGGTAAAGCTGAGGTTAACTGATGTCTCTGGAAAACAATTTCCAGCCCTGAGAAACATAAAAATCTGGTTACCGGTGGTTCTCTTCTTGGGGTGGCTGTCTCCAACTGCCTTACCACAAGATTACTTTTTAAAAAGCACTTTTCATTTTAGGAAAGAACACAACAGTTGTACCTTGCTCACTGGACCATAGCCAATCTGTGTGATCTCAGATGCCCTTTTGCTTGTCCTATGCCTCACCTTTTACAAGACTGAGATGGTTAAACTAGAATTTTTATTTAGACTACTGAAGATTTTTAGTTAAAGAAAAAAATTATTTTACAGAAGAAGATCTAGATGGTGCCTGCAAATTCCTGTCCTTGTCACTAACCAGCTGTAGGAGGCAAGTCATTTAAAAACCACTATTTTGGCAGCTGAGAGTCAGGCAGCATTTAGGAACTGAAGTCTAAGACAATTTTTCAGAAAGCATGTCAGACTGCACTCCAAAGTCACTCCTACAGATCAAGTAAATAATGTGCCCTTGCAGCGATCATCTTCTGTGCTTCTGCTAAGCACAGAGCTCATCTTCCATAGGGCAGAAAGAAAGGCAAATTGAGGATAATGAAGATTAGCATACCCTTTAGGAGAAGTCCAAAGTACTTCTCTGCACTATTATCAGTATTGTCATATCACATAAATAGTTCTAAATTTTTCCTGTTTGGCACAGAGGAAGTTCTGTTTGTCACCAGAGTTCATGTAGCTTCTGAGACAGGGTCAGCAAGTGGCCAAAGCATAATGGACAATAAATCCAACATAAATAACTGAATCTGGATTTAGATCAAGAGGCAAATTACAAATATTTGAAAAGCTTAAAGAAGAGATTTGAAACTTATCTTCATGATAAAAATAGCTTTTAAAATTTTTTAAAAGCTTTTATGGTTTTTTTAACTTCTGGATTATTAATGTTTGTTTTCCTGAGGTGGAAACAGAAAGAAGATGACAGTGTGGTTTTGCTGTGAAGTAAACATGTTGAGATCAGCTCATATGTCTGTCCAGAACTGCTGAGTTCAGGGTACACTGCTAAGTGCTTGCTTTTGATCTCATGATAACTCGTGTACATGCTGCTGCTGTGTAAAAAATACAGCTCTTTTAGCAGTTAAGGTTAACTTTGTAGTTACGTGAGACCATGGTATACTTTCCAGCAGGGAAGGTGCACTAACACTCATGTTTTATTTGAGTAATTAATGGGAACAAGGACTTTCTTCAACTGGAGCTGGAATTTTTCTTTTTGCTACACTGAGTCACGAATGGCTGCTTCCAGCAGGGCCATATAAACTGGGCAGCAAAAGTCCCTTCAGCTCAAGCCTCTCCTCCAAGGCTGGATATTGTAGCGCCTCTGATAACGCTGAAAAGTGGAATGGCAAAAGGACTGGGAAATGTTGAGCCCTGTGAGACATGTACGCATGATCTCTTGCAAGAAGTCTTCTTTCAGGAAAACACTGGAAGTGTTTAGTCCCTGGCAGTGTTCAGGGCCAGGTTGGATGGGGCTTTGAGCAACCTGGTCTAGTGGGAGGTGTCCCTGCCCATGGCAGGAGGGTTGGAACTAGATGATCTTTAAGGTCCCTTTCAACCCAAGCCATACTATGATTCTATGATTCTATGACTTATTCGTTGCTGTCAGTGGCAGAGTCCGTAATTGCTGCTGTGCAAGCAAACAGCACTGGGGTTGATAGAAACACCTAAGAGTCAGCCCTTCCTTTTGGATTAATGTTCTGCCCGCTGTAACATTATCAGACAAGGAAATTATTAGAGAATATTGCACTTGTACAGGTACACATGCTGTTGCTCCTCAGCAGAACGAGAGGCATAGCTGGGAGTGGGGTGAGGGACAGGCACTAAGCTTGCACTTATATTATCTGGATTTGAGTCTCAGTTCTGCCACAAACTGCCTGTTTGTCTCGCACTGTCCATCTCTTGCTGGATGCATGAATGAGGCACAATGCAACCTGCACTGTAGTCAGCATTTCTACATACTGTTGTGATAAATGTAGTTTAGAGTTTTATTCTTCTGTGTTGTGCCTACAGGAGTTTGCATTTCTGCATTAATGTCATTAGTTTGATGAAGGTAGCTGAAATAACAATAGAAACATAAAGTAAAACAGGTGTTCTTCATCTCAAGTCCTTGACCCGTGACTATTAAAGCATTTACATGCTGATGTGCAGCCTATTCAAGTTAATGAAAGTCTGTGCATTCACCTCCATGGGCTTCAGATCAAGCCCAATGAAATTAATTACAGAAACAATTTGCAGGAAAGAAACAATAAAAAGAAAAGCATAGGACTGGAGGATGCAACAGAGAATAGTGGCAACAAAGCTTAATCACTCAGAACTGCTTAAAGGCTTTTTTAGTTCAGTTATCAAAAGTGTTGATGTAATTATTGTGAATATGATGACAGGAAAATGAGATTTTGTATATAAAAATTATTAGATTAGATTAGATTAGACTACTACACACTGGCTTTTGAATAACTGCATATAATGGACTTTATAGCAATAAGTTGACCAAGAGAATGACCAACCTGTTGACAAGGCTGTAAGCAAAGATGTAAAGGTGGGACAGCCTTGCTCAGATATAGGCTTCAACTGCTCTGGCCTAAGGCAGTGGTTTCAGAAGATACAGTATTTGGCAGCAATGTCAGTTAGCAATCTCTTTTTTTGGGTCCTGGGTTTGCTCCATTTCAGGCCTTGCTCCTGCCTGCCCTCGTGCCAGCACAGACCTTGGTACAGCCTTTCCATGAATCCCATGGGGAAACGGAGCTTGCTTTCAAACATGCACACAGAGACAAGCTGGGTTATTTTTTCACCCAGATCACCCCCCTTATCTGGCTGAGAGCATGGGCTTTCAAGCACTGGTGTTGACACCAGGGCCAGGATAGCACAAGGTGAGGAGAAATAGGATGGCTGGGATGGCCATGGGGCAGGGGCTGGTGAGTCAGCTCTGAGATGCCAGCTAGCCATCACCATTTCGTGTCAGCTTCTCCTTTGCCAAGGGGTCCATGAAGTTTTCACATGATCTAAACAGCACCAGAAACACCCATTCTTGGGTTTCTGTTTGTTTGCTTGCTTTAAAGCAGTCAAATGGTGTTTTTACAGTAACCATTTGCTTAAAAAAATTATTTAACCTTCTAGGAAGTGATGGAGTGTTGATTACTCATTCACTGAAATCCAGCAGTCTGAATATAAATTCTCCTCACAGTCCCATTCCTAGCATGTCATTATTCCAGTTAGGAGAGTGCTTAAGATACTTAAATAATCTCCCATTCAGCTACATGTGTGAGAAAATGCATTCACTCAGTACAATAATGCAATTGTGCCTTTCCTCTGAGATGGCAAGGAAGGGTTGTTGGAGCCATTTTGAGAAACAGTAACTGAAAAGCAAAGGCAGTCAGGCAGATTGGGCATGAGAAAACATAAAATCAAATAACAAGTGTGTGGAAAAGCCCTTCTGCATTCAGAGACAGTGGAAAACAAAGCTAACAAAGCAACCGCATGAGATGAGAAACCACATCGCTGCACCAACTAGAGAAATATGTCAATTTTGGGTGACTCTCTTTCAAACTGGCCAAAAAAACTTGAGCACAAGTGGGCTGATGCTCTTCTGACTTCCACTGATGCAAATCAGGAGCAACTGTGCTCAGGCAACTCATTTCAGCACAGGTATGCTAAAGTAAAAATTATTTGAGGGGAAAATAGGTTCAGGCCCGAAATAATAGGTGCAAAACCTGGCAGTCAGCCCTTGCAATTCCTAAGAGCCATAACATTTTTGTGGCACTGACCAAAAAAACCCAAAGTCCCAGCAACAATTCACAGCATGGGCACTGGGACATTTGCTATACAGTGAAAAGATCAGCAGCAGAGGGAACCAAAGGAAACAAAAGGACATTTTAAAAGTTATTTATGTTTATTTGTTCTATAAATATTGAGACAGGATTCATTTTTGGCCAGTCTGTGGATCCAATTAATTTGTTTTTCAGTTTCATTTTTGTGGCTATAAGTTCAGAGGTGACTTAGGGTTGCAATACACAGTGACCACAGCTGCTAAAAACAGACCACAATAACATAATACATACAACAGTGCCTAACCACCACATTCCCCTATACCTCAGCTCTCTGAAGTCTCTATACTTAGGCAGATTCGTGTATTTGGAGACATGTAAACCTGCTGTGGTTGTGAATTACCATCTCCAGAGTAACATGGGGAAGGAGACAAGATGAAAACAGCATGTCCAAGAGGCATCCTGAGCTGCTGAGCACATGTCTGAACTCTGCCCTGACCCATAGGGATGGGTGGGGAAATGTTTTCCCTTGGGAAAGCCAGGATTTCAGCCTTTTCAGTGGTGTATGACATTCATTTCAACTGCAAACAGTTATTAAAATAGCAGCCTCTAAAATCAAGAGAGAAAAGAAAAGGGTGTGACAGGAATCAGAATGATGGGATTTTGATGAGGTTTTTCTTGCAAAGTCACAAGTCTAGAAATAAATCTTATAAAACAAAGTAAAAATACTCCCCTTTCCAATACTGGGCAGTGGCCATTTTTATCCCTAAAACTTCCACACCATCAGGTATAAAACAGCTCTGAAGAAGAGCTATTAACTCAGTGGTGGTGGAAGTAACCTCACCTAAGCTCTTGAAACCAGGGCTTTGTTATACAGGGTTTGGCCCAACTTGCTGAGCAAGGGGAGCTTCAAGAGGGCAATGCGTGAGTGCCCTGGGAGCAGCTCAGCAAGCAGCCTGGGACCTTTCCAGCTTGGGTGGCAGTGACAGAACCAATGTTTTGCTCACTACCTCCTGCTCTCCTCTGGGTAACTGAGATGAGGATCTGGCCTGGCTGGGGCAGGAGAGCAGCCAGTAAGCCCAGGTGTTGGGCCAAGAGGGACAGGACAGTTACAAGAGGTGGGGATAAGGCTGGAGGAAGTCAGGAAAGGGCTAAAATAGTGGGGGTGGAGGTGATTAATATTGCACATGTGTCAAAGTAGACACAGGAGAGGCCAAAGCAGGGCCAGTTAATGGGATCCACTGAATCAGAAAGTACTTTCTGATATTGCAACTAGGACCAGTTTCATGACTGGCAAGAAAAGGTCTGAGTGACATTATCCCACATAATTACAGGATTTATACCATTCAGCTTGGCATGTTCTCTTCCTCTGATCAGGAAAAGAAGAAGATTTCATAGGAAAAGCATAAAGGGTTTTGGTTTGCACAAGGAAAGGCAACATTTATAAGCTGGAAGGATGCTAGCCAGTAGGGTTGGGATGCAGTGAAGATCTCTGCCATTAATGATCTCTCAGATTTTCCAAGTGGTGCTTACCTGGTAAAATCAACAGCAGTGCAGCAGGCAGCCTGTTTTTGCTTCCTCTCTGACTGTCACTAACCTCCTCATCACTGGGGCAGAAGCAGGAATTTCTTAGCTGATGAAGGAGAGGCCAACAGGGTGACATTGTCTGGCAGCCTGCTAACATAGAAGGACAAATACCATGAGAAGGGCCAGGCTCTGCAACGCAAGTGAGCAATGCAATATCTGTCATTATCCACCATGCCTGGACTTTGGTTTGTTAACTGTCTGTATTTAGGGCCTTAACTTTGTATCTAGGGTGTTCAATTTTGTGCTTATGGCACAAATTTGGCGTTCATGCCATACTGCAAGTGATTGGCTGATGTCCTTTCTTCAACCCCTCTTCCCTTGCACTTTTCTCATACCTCTCTTCATCCCAACTCTGGCCCTGACTCTGCCAGTGCTCCAGTGATTCCACAGGATATCAGAGCAGCTGCTGACAGGTGGATGAAGATCCCTTACATATGGGGAAAATGTAGCCTTATCTAGATATGATATACTTGACATAATATCCCATTTCTCCTAGACAACCCTTTGTTCCTGTCTGTGTCTTGAGCGACTGTCGCCTAAGCCATTCCTGCCATATTACTTCCTGCATGCAGGGGTATTTGTGTGAGGCGTGTTTGTAAGACCACATTGTGTGATGTGCCTCTGCTCTGGATTAGTTTAATGGAACTGCACTATAACCTGAAAGACAGTTTCCCAGCTGGTAAATCATGTTTAAACAGCAAAAAACAAATACACCTTCATATTGCTCCAGTCTTTTTATATCAGGTTGCTTAGCATTGTTCCTATCTCGTGCCCACTTCGCAGTGCTTCAGCAAGATTGACAAACAAACTGTTCAAAAATCAATTTAACACAGATCAGAAAAAAAAAAAAATCCAAATGAGATGTAACAGTCACTGGTGGATACACAGATATATCAATTTGGCAGCTAGTCAATCCCCTCAGAGCCATCAGTTGTGCTCATTAAATGTCAGAGTTGTGAATTTGCCCCGGGCATTATTAGCACAGGCTTGGCCCAGCTTGGTTGAAAGATTTTTCTCCCCCAAATTCCACATAAATAGTTATTCCAAACCCCAGTTTTAGCTCCAGAACCAGATTTTTTGCCACAAAGCCAGGATGTAAACTTTTATTTCAAATAAAGATAAATCTTTCCCTAGGTATTTACAGGTACTTCTCAAGTAGAGGCTCCCAAACATACAGATTTGAACTTAAATGCCAGTAAAACAAATACCAAGTTCTGACTTGATAATGTTCATTTATACAGCAGTGTAAGCATTTACATAGACACGTTTGCCTCAGATCTTTTCCTCTACACCACAAAAGTCATAGGGCTTCTAAGTGGGTTTTGGTGGGGGTTTTTTTTGACATGGAAAAATCAAGCAGCAGTGAACTTCCTGTAAACACCCAAACTGGGAAAGAAAGATGCTGCCATTAATTGGTTGTGGGGTTTTTTTAATATCTGCCAGGAGGTGACATAAAATTGAAGACAACTAGGGTGAGGTAGAGAAAACCAAATTCTTCTAGAGGTCAGCAAAGAAAGAGCAACAGCTCCCTTCCCCACTGGCACTGCTGAGCAGTGCAGGAGAGGGCATGGCCAGCGTCAGAGAGCTCCCCAGCCCTTTTAAGTTTCTCTGCTCTGCACATCAAAAGGTTCTTGCTGCTTTGGGTTCAAAAAGCATAAATTAGAAGACTCAGTGGCTTGCACTTTTGTATAGGCTTTGGGAAAATTTTGGGACATGAATTTATACTGAGCAGACATCAGGAAGACCATCTTTTTTGCACCTGACAGGGGTCTCAACAAGGGCAGGATTTAAGCCAGGTACTATTCATATAGCTCTACAGAAATCATTGAGGTCTCCCACCAACAAACTTGTTACCCAACATGACCTAGGTTGTGAAACACCCACTTGGTTAAGAGTTTTGCATCACTAAGGACCTTGGGATTTGACCTCTAATTTTGAATGTGTGACTGTATAAACAAGCCATCAGAATTTGTCTGCACTGTGCTTATCACAGAAACCATCCACAAAGGACCTGGTGGTAAGTAGCAGGCAGAGGCCATTCTTAGAACACCCAAGCCAGGTGATTTTTCTGAGGGCAAAAGAGCTCCTTACTTTATCACAAAGGTGGAGAGCTGCTCAGCTTTATATCCAGGACCCTAAACGCTCTGCAGGTGCATCCATTGGAGAGCCTTTGCCTGAGATCTTCATGTATCTGAGCATTTGGAAATATGTTCAAGAGTCAAGTGCTCCCGTTTGAGAAAGACATACTATTGCTTCTGAGTGCAGTGTTACTGTTGCATTAGGTAAGAGCCACCATCAATGTTCTGACTAATGCTGCCTGCTTACGCCATATTTCAAATCATGTGAACAAATACGTGGCCTTTGCTCCCAACAGAAGTGTTGTGTGGATCTGAATGGAGACAGGGAGACTGGCTGGCAGGAGGGGACCTGCAGAGCAGCTAAACCATCCGCTACTGAACAAGTAAATCAGGAGGGTTTTTAAGACTGAAAAGTCTGTGTCAGACACTGCATTTCTCTAGCACTGGACCCAACAGGGATCAGTATCCTCTGTTCCACTGCTCAAACATGGCAGCACCTTCAGGAGGAATTGCCATTTATTAAGCAAATGCTGAGTAGCATTTGCAATGTACATGAGACTGTTATCTTGGATATTATTTACCAGCAAGGAGAGTGTCAATTCTCCACCTCTAGAATGCTAATTCTCAGGAAAGAGTTAAAACTGTAACTGCAACCTCAAAATCTGCAGCTATTTGCACCTTGTTGTTGGGTCAGCTGTTTGCCTGATAAAAGAGCCCTGACCTCTCACCTGCAGAGGAAAGTCCAAAGATACATTCAGAAAGTTTTGGGGTTGTTTACCAAAAAGCAGAAATACAGAAACTCACGTAGGGAGGCAACCTGGCAATACAGGCCAAAAATTATGCTGTAACATTGTGGAGGTCTCTGACTACCAATAAGAGAGTACAGGTCTTGATTCATAACTTTGCAAGATCCCTCAACCATTTGAAACTCCAACCAAAGGATGTCTCCTTTGAATGACATGAACTGAATCTTGCTGAATGTACGATTCAGTGCCATAGCTGCACTGCTTCCTGCAACCCCTCTGATGCTGAAGAAAATGACTTGCCTATTATCTTTACTGTTAAAGCCTGGATTTCCTGTGCAGGGGAAGTCCTCATATAAAAAAGCAGAGAAAATGCTTTAAAGAAGGAGGAAAATGTGCTCAGATTGTGAAGCAGCTGATCTAAAGGCAGCGAGACCCTTAGGGAACCTTGGGCCACAATAGTTGACATTTGAGGCAGGAAATGATGGTTTATTTAACTAACTGAACTGAAAACTGCCAGGGAATTTATACAAGGGAAACAGAATTAGTAAGAACAGCATTTAGCTAAGACAGACATGAGGACTAAAACTCCTATGATCGTGGGAAATACTAAGAGGTATTTGATGTTTGTAAGTGGATGTGGCCTCTGCTTTGTGATTCATCTAAAAGACAGATCAGGTGGGCAAGAGATCCCCCAAAGTGTGTTCCTGCTTGCTCATCAACACAGCTTCTTGCAGTGTCTGCTGCTTCTCCACACAGTTCCCCTTCCAGACACAGACCAGCCTTGAAGTTTCTGAGACATACTAGCACAATTCCACAACTAGGCTGTTCTCCTAAATATGCATGTCTTTTCAAATGCTTCAGTAAAAATACTTTTGAACACATCTGCTAGTTAAAAAGGACATTTCTGTTCAAATAATTGTGTTTTTTCAGAGGTTTTCTTCATTCTTCCTAGCAATATGCGATAAATATTGGGATGTTTTTACTTTCTGTGGTAGTGAATGATATCCAGGAGTCTGACCTTGCTAGAGGATCTGGCTACAGACACCAAGCTGAGAGGAGAAAACCTCTTTAAGTCAGACAACTTTAGTAACAGTAAAGGAAATTGAGAAAATGGCACAGCATAAAAGCATCAATTATTCATCAATTGATACCCAGGGGAAAAAAAATCTGTGAGTTGTTTTTGCATTTCACAAACCAAATCTGACTTTGCCAGAGCCTGGCTGGTCTCAAGGCAGAGATCCCATAGGTGAAATGCTTGATCTATGCTCTCTCCCGTTTTTGCCCAATGGGGACATTCCCCATGGCCCAGCTTTCCCTCCTGCATGTCCCTCCCCCTCCTCCTTCAGGTTCTGCTGAGGGCCAAGGAGTCAGTGTTTTGGGACTGGAATCCATTGTCTCAACTGCACTTGAGCCCACCTAACAGGAAAATGGCAGGTAGCTGTCCTTCTGCAGGGCAGTGACCTTAGCCCCCTTCTCCAGCCCACAGGGAGAGCGGAGTTCAACGAACAACATTCTGCCTGTGCTGCTGAAAGCAGTGGCCTTAGGGAAACTAACTTGTTGTTGTTGTTAGGTTTGCTTCCAGCTGAATGGATCCCAATCAGCTGCATTGTGCAATTGTACAAATCCTGATGCCAGCACAAATGAGGGACGTTGGGAAAGGCAGCGATGCAGGCAGAGAAGAGGCTTCTTCTCTCAGCAGCTGTGTTGGCTTAGGCCACCCACAAACGCTCGTGGGATGCCTGCTCCAAGAAAAGCTCGATACAACCATGTCAAATGTAAAAACCTGTGAGATGAATATTCAGACTCTCCTGCAATTCTGCCACAGCTCCTAGCAAGGGCTTCCTCCTCCCTGTACTGCACTCCACTCAATTTCTGCATGCTGAATGCTTTTTAAATATTCACATGGCACAATCCAGAGGAGAGTGTTTCAAAGGGGAACGAGTCTATAGCCAAAATCATCTCCTCCTGAGCACCACCACCAAATCATTGCAACTTTGGACAATTGATCAACTGATTTTGTTATTTATGTTGCCTTAAAGGCTACATTTCAAAACCTGAAATGTATGGATTGGAAAAGCCGACAACAATTCATTCTGCTCAAGCTGTTAAATAGTGCTCTAAAGACCTTGTTTAAAAGGTTACTTTCACGGGAGGTAATACAACCAACCCCCACACCAACTTCCTCCTCAGTTACAGTGAACAAAAAGACTTCAAAATATTTAGAATCTGATTTAAGCTAACAAGTCAAGGAAATAAGTGTTGAAACTCAAACTCCTGCTTGATGCTCTATTTGTAGTTCATCCAGTGGTAATGAGCCAGATTCTTCCCTAGTATAAATGGGCATAAATCCATTTAAGCTGTGCAAGAATGTTGATTTATGCTTGCTACAAATCTGATCTTTATTTCAGTATTTCATGATAAGCTCCAATCCTCTTTGCACTGCCTCTTTATTGGAATGGAATTAGATTTACTAAAGTATGCTCACAAATGGATTGCTTTTCCCTTAAATTTTTGTGCCAGCAATAGAATGGTGGTCCGTTTCAATGTAAAACTGTTAATAAGATAGTTTCATTGAAGAAAAGTCAGAAATTATAGTATCATTCATTATAACGCTGCACATTTTTTATTTCTCAAAGTTACACCAAATGAGTACAGTATGATCCACAAATTACAACCTTCTAGGAAATCTGAGATAAATCTGCAGAATGGAGGTTGAAATAAGTTTAGCTAAAAAGCAATTTCATAAAAGTTTAGATATATGAAGCCAAACAATTTGATGAAAGTGTATTGGAATTAATATACCCTTATGTGTTCTTAACTGAAACTACATTACTCCAAATGACCTTATGTTCTTTATTTCTAAGTTCACAATCTGTGCACTGAGGCTCAGGACACTGCACAAAGCCAGACTTACCAGAAGATGATAATGAAGAACTTATTTTAATAGTTTTAAATATAACACTCTCAATTTTTTACTGTGCTAACTGCATGGTAAATACAGCTTATCACTGCAGATAACCATGCTGAGAAAATTGCGTGTGAGATTACACTACTGTGAAGTGCTCAATATGGGGGCTACACTTGAAAGACTGAGCTCATGTAGGAGGCAGCAGCCTGTTTGCTACATCCAGTTTCATGTAGGTAACATCTTACGCTGCTGTTTTCAGTCTGCACAAGCTTTGGATTAGCTCCCTGATGATGGCTGAGGCGTTAGTTTGCATTGAATTACCTGGCCACTAGGTAAAGATTTCTCCCATAACACAATGGTACACCCATAGGGGTTTGACATAGGTATATTAAGGTTACTGTGGATGAGGTGTGAATGGCAGTGTACAGTGTGAGGTCATCAAGAAACAACAAGAAGGGGTGAAGGAATGGCATGTACAACTTCTGAAGGCACCCAGGTCTGAAAAACCAAGGGCTGCCTCCCAGGTGGATCACAGACCTATGTTTGAGGCAGCTGTTCTCCAGCCCTGACTCCTAGAGCTATCCTGGAAGTAGCTTGTCTCTAGCCACATCTCTTAGATAGTCCTTGGACCTATGCTGTAGCTTTGTCTTCAGCTCCATCTCCTGGGTAAACCTTGGACCTATGTTGCAGAATTGTTTCAAGCTTTT
The DNA here is from genome assembly GCA_013398125.1 of Aegotheles bennettii. NCBI lineage: Eukaryota > Metazoa > Chordata > Aves > Caprimulgiformes > Aegothelidae > Aegotheles > Aegotheles bennettii. Next base: position 85,278 of record VZRW01012077.1, read on the forward strand.
TCTCTGGTCCCCACCTCCTGCTACTCCTTATTGTCCTCTACAACTACCTAAAGGGAGGTTGTAGTGAGGCTGGTGTTGGTCTCTTCTCCCGAATTGCTAATGACAGGACGAGAGGAAATGGCCTCAAGTTACATCAGGGGAAGTTTAGGTTGGATATTAGGAAGAAGTTCTTTACTGAGAGAGTGGTTGGGCACTGGAATGGGCTGCCCAGGGAGGTGGTGGAGTCACCGTCCCTGGGGGTGTTCAAAAAATGGGTTGATGAGGCACTTGAGGCCATGGTCTGATGGTCTGATGGTTAGGAGTATGATAGGGATAAAGGTTGGACTTGATGACCCTGGAGGTCCCTTCCAACCATAATGATTCTATGGTTCTGTGATTCCTGGAGTGCCTCTGGACTTGATTCTTTAACTTTGCCTTGTTTGAGACTGTTGATGGAACCTGTTATCAGTATCCAGGTTTTAGGGAGTGCCATGTTTAGGGAGGGACTGCACCAGTCAGTGAAGGCACTGCCTGTGCTGGGTCACCCTTGGCTCCTGACTTGCACTACACAGTCCTGTCCATGCACCTCCAGCCTCATACACATGAAAGAAGGAATGAGAACAGTCTGTAAGAGAAAGTATGTGTGAAATCAGCTTAAAATGAAAGAAACTTCCCCTTTTACATGGTTTTGCATTGAACTGCTACATTAGCTGAACGGAAGTGAAGAAACACTGAAGATGACACTCTGATCTGCCAGAGGTGCAGGGGTTTTGTGCCCTTGATTCTGGAGCTTGTTTATGCAAAAGAGATTGGATTTGTTAATCTTGGAGGGTGGGGGTACTTGATAATCTGGGCATGAGTTTCTTCAAGGCAGAGAGAGGATGAGATGAAGAGGTGAAATTGGTAGAGGACCAGTTTCAAGAAACAGTTCATTTTAGATTGTTTCCATTTGGCAGCTTATTGTATATTTTTTTAATGCGTAATATAGTAGAGATCTGTAAAAACAGCTGGGAACTAAACTTTCAGAAATTACATAGGCCCCAAAACCGACGTAGATCTTCAAATCAGACTTTCAGCA
>VZRW01012079.1:0-16240 GCA_013398125.1 Aegotheles bennettii
GGTGGTGCCAACAGTGGGTCCTACACCTGTGTCACCACACCAGGGAGGGATCTGGAGGTGAGCCCTGGCCCCTGGCAGTGCCTGGGGTGCTGAGGCATCTTGGTGCCCCTTGGGATTGCCCTGTGCTGAGTGAGCAGGGACACGTTACCGAGCTCCGTCACACCGGGAGCCTGGCACAAACCATCAGAGTCTGACTTGAACACCCCCCCCCAAGAAATGTGTGTGGGCACAGAAAGATGAGGGTGTGAAATCTGGTGTTAAACAACAAATCCCTGTGGTGTGGGAGTCGGGAAGGCCATCTGGCAGTCTCACCCCTCCACACAGGGCCCTGCACTCTGGGGACACCCAGACTCCCTGCCCCCACCTTTCAAAAGGCCAGGAAATGGTGACTGCTGAGGGCAGGACACCAGAGCTCTTGGCCTGGTGGGCCATGGCAGTTGATTTAGCAGCCAGGCTAGGTGTGTGGGTGAATCCATGGATCTGAGGAATCCTGGTGAGTTGGTGGTGGGTGCTCGCATTATTTATAGGATGACCCAGTAAGGGAGCGTGGGCATCCAGAAGTGAGCATGAAGCAGAAATCTAACGTTTTTCCTGGGATTTTGATGGATCTTCTCAGAGCTGAACAGTGTTAACACCAGAATCAAGGCTAGGCTTGACATTTGGAGCCTAAAATGTGCAGTGCATTTTATAACCCTGGGCTCAAGGCCCTGAAAATAGTTGGGAGAGCATCGCCAGCGTTGCCTGCAGTCCTTGGGAAGCATCACCTCGCCACCTTCTTCCCTTCTGGAGCTGAGCTGATGGCCATCCCTCATCCAACTGCCCTGCAGGCTTCTGCTGTTCAACTTTTCTTTCCCTTTTCCCCCACATTGTTTATGCATGCGGTGTCTGAACCTCCTGCAGCAAACGCTACAGCAGGCAGAGCAGACGGCTCTTTTTAAAGACATTAAATTATGTTGATGCCAAGGAATGGCTTTGTGTTGGCTGGCTCAACAAAAGCCATGGTTTATAGCTGTGCTTTGCTGGGCTTTGTGATGAGCTTTGATCGCCTTCTACAGAGAGAGACTGGGGGAAAGAAAAAAGTCTTTTGAGAAGTGCCAGTGGGCATTGAGGGCAAGCAGAAGTGTTAATGTGGGAAAGGTAGTTTTGAGCATGGAAATGTGGTCCTTTTAGAAATAAGCTTAATCCAGAGATACAACCTGTAAGAATGAGTATCCTCATTCTTGTGCACGTGATGGAGAGGTGATGTCAATTGTGTTTGACCTCACAACCTGCTCTGTTCAACTTCACAACCCACTCTCTTCACAGGAGAAGGTTGGCCTGAAAAAAATATTTTGATATCACCTGGGGGTTCTGAATTGCAGTGAGATGAGTTTGGGGGATCCTTTCACAGCTTCAGATCTGAACAGCAAAGCTCTGGCTGAGTCCCCTCTCCACGATACCACCTCCAGAACACCCAAGGCTGCTGTTGGATTTGTCACAAGTTAAAGGAACCTTTTAAACGTGCACTGACTTCCCAGTTCTGCTTCTTGGCAGCTCTTGGGTGCAGGTTTAATTTCTTAACGAGGAAAGATTCAGCCTTTTAGATTTCAGTTAGCCTTTAACTGTCCTCATGCACACTTGTGTGAACACACACACAATTTGAAAACCTTTTTAGCAGTATAGCAAATCTCTAGCAAACACCGCGCTCATGAAACTACGATTGAGAAGGGCTAAACGAAGGGAAGATGCTGAAAGTGGGTTAGTTTTCTGGGCCAAGAAAAGGAAATTACAGGTGCAAATAAAAAACAACTTGTGTGCATGTTTAATAGATGATGTGTTTGCCTTCCAGAGATGTGTGATCTATCGGTGTGCGCACAGCGCTCTCGCGACCCGGTTCGTTAGCCTGCATAATTAGCTGCTGTTGTCAAAGCGTTCGAGCATCTCTTGTTTTCAGATGTGACTGATGAATTTCCTATGCAAGTTGATTCTTGTCCAAATATTTTCCCCGTAATGTTCTCCCGGGAGCTGCCTGACGTATTCCTGTCTTTCAGATGCTCTCACTAATTTTTTATCAGCCCTAAGCGTTCCTCCTGCGTGTGCAGTGTGGACATAAAACAGCCTTTTCCATCACCGTGCAGCAGGGTGTTCACTGCCAGGTGAATTAGGTGACGTTTGTGTGTTTATCTACAGGGCAGAGGTTAAAGTGGGAGCTGCCTGTGTTGTTAGGCATCTCGTGAGCCCACGAGCTTGCGGTGACGAGCAGCACCGCAGCGATTCCCTTGCCATACCTTGGACCTAGTGAAGTGTATAGATTGCTTCGAGTGGGAGGAGCTGCTCTTAATTTGTTTTTACCACTCTTGCTCATTTATCGCTGTCCTTAGCAAATAAAGCACTTAGCATAAGAAAGCTTATGATTTATTGGCTAGTGAAGAAAAAAAACCCCAAAAATGTGTCCGTTAAAAGGCTTGTTCTGGAGAGAACAAAGCAGAAACCAGGCAAACCTGGGTGAGTTTGGATGCTGGTTTAAAAGCATTGGTTACCATCACATCTAATCAGAAATATTTGCTGCTTTTTGCTCAATTTCCTTCCATGTTGCTGGTCCCTGTGGCAGGCAGGGTGGCTCGTGGAGGGGCAGCTGTTCCCAGGGCTGGGAACATTCCTTTTGACGTTGTCATGATGCTGCAAGTGCACACATAGAGAAACAAGCAGAATGCAACTGGTTTTTTTTGCTGGCGAGTTATAAAAGAGCCAAGTTTGCTCGAGAGGCAGCAGTTCCTATTTACGTAGCTTTGTTAAAGTGCTTATCTTAGGTAATTTTGGTCTGCTTGGTAAATAAACTCATTTAATAATAAGATCCGGAGCAGTTTTGGCCTTTCCTTGAACTGTTTGAGGTGTCTTGGCAAGGCACTTCTTGGGGAAATGTTTTATAGAGGCTGTGAGAATGGGTGGTTTGCAGAAATTGTGCTGTGGGGACATTTTTCTGATTGATACTGGAGTTTGTTGGATTACTGACACACAGGGAGTCTGCTCCTTCTGTAGCTGGATGTTTCCAAGGGGTTGCAGCCAAACTGTTTCCTATTACAGACAACTGAGAGAAGCGCATACTCTGCCTTCTGTGCTTGCTTAATGTGGCTTCCCCGTAAGAGCTGACTGTGTTTTTATGAAGGTTTTAAATCCACTGTGCAATAAACAATTTCTGTTGAAAAGATTTTGCCACCCGTAGCACAATGTAGCTGCATCTGAGAGCATATTTAGAACCTATTCATGCTGCTTAGTGAAACTGGTTTTATTCAGGGGACAAATGTGTTGACTCAATTTGTTGATATGGTTCATTGTATCCTATTCACAGGCTCCAAGGAAGCAGCAGCTGGGGCATCAGAATCCATTGGATAAGTCAGTTGTCTGACTGTCCCCATCTCCTTATCTAGACCTCCTAATCCTTGGCAGCCTCTTCAAAATGGAGAATTTTAGTAGGTTTTTTTTCCCCCATGTATTCTTGCAGAGGCTTTTTTAGGTGTGTAATTATTTTAATCACAGTCAGATTTGTCCATTTGAGTTTTGTGTGCCTTTCTGGTCACTGAAATTGAGTCTCTCAGGCAGCTCTTATTAGAGGCACTCCTGTAAGTAAGATATAGTTGGAGATGTCCCTTAACTCACAAGTTTTTTTGCGTATGCCAAAGTTGAATGCCACAGCACTGTTTCAGAATAAATGGCTTTATTTACCGTCAGCATTTAAGTGTTTAAGGGAAGTAGGTATTGAAGTGTGCATTGTAGGGAACTACTCAATTCCTCTTCAAGGTTTCACAAGGTTTTGTGGGAATGATCTGATGCACGAGGAGGTTAGATTGTTCTTTGACCTTTTCCTTCCCACTTCCTTTGAGCTTTGTGTTCTGCAGCACTACATTTCTGATACCTATGATACCCTTATACCTGGCAGTGTCTATTAATTTAGACCTCATTAATGTGCTTGGCATCAAGCAGTAATGAAGAACTTTAGAAAAACCCTGTCTACATTCTGTACTGGCTTTCCTCTCAAGTTTGATGTGAATCACAGAAGCTAGAAGCTGTTAGCCAGCAAGACGATGGGACGGGAGGGAATGGCCTCAAGTTGCACCAGGGGGAAGTTCAGGCTGGGTACTAGGAAATTTTTTTTTATGGAAAGGATGGACAGGCATTGGAACAGGCTGCCCAGAGAAGGGGTGGAGTCACCATCTCTGGAGGTGTTCACAAAACGTTTGGATGTGGCCCTTGGGAACATGGTTTAGTGGTGGACTTGGCAGTCCTGGGTTGATGGTTGGGCTCGTTGGTCTTGAAGGTCTTTTCCAACCAGAGTGATTCTAAGACAGCAGTAAGACTACACCAGCTGCTGGTTCTTAGCTTGTAACCTTCATCTGAAACTAACCTTGCCAGCTCTGGAGTTTCAGCCAGTTTTATAACTGCAAGTGCACCGCTAACTTTTCAAATTGCCACTTTGACATTATCGTTCCCTATCACTCCCTTAGTCTAGATAATGGAAAACTTTGGCTCTGGTGGATGGTGCAGTGGCTTCCTTTATCATCCCATCACACAAACTCGTTATCATGAGCTTTGCCACGCAAGCTCTCTGTTCCTGTATGTTAAAGAGCTATATGAAGCCCAGCTTGCATCCTAATTTGTGTACAGGGGTAGCAGTTGTATTGCTTGTGAGTTCTGAACAGGAATACTCTGCTTGTTGTTTGTGCCTTAACTACATCATGCAAAAGTCAGTGCCTAAAAATGCAGTTATTTTATCAAAGATGGCAAAAATGTCAGTTGATAGTTTCAAGTTCTTAACTTTGAGAATATGTGATCTTGCTGCTAAAAACATAGAGAACCATGTGGCTTGGAAGGAAGAAGATGAGATGTGTAGTTGTATGCCAAGAGGAAGGCAGGTTGAAGTCATCTAATAACCCTTTAATCTAATTACCAGTGTCACTGTGGATGTAGTGTTATTAAAATAATAATAATAATTTAAAAAATCCCCAGAAATGATTGTGAAGAATCTGGTCTTGCTATGAGATTCCTCCAATAGAAAGTAGAAATGAAGTTGGTGCCTAACTGGGAACACAAGTTCTTGTGAGCAAAACTTTTACCCAGGCTTCTCTTTACTGTACATATTATGCTACAGCTTGTTTCTTACTCTTGCACATAAAAATTCCTTTACATTTATTCTTTCTTGATGGTCCCATTATCCATAAAACTATTGGTCCTCTTGGTCCTTGTGTGTGTTCAAGGAGGAAGAAAAGGAGATTCTTCTAGCACTGTTGCCTCCAAAAGCTCTTCAGCCTGGGGACACTTAGTGGCATCGGTGATGCCTGTGGTGGTGGAACCTCCTGAGTGGGTATATTTGTCTAGAACATATGGGTTGGTGTGAAAAGTCACTTTTGCAGCCCAAACCAGGACACCTAATCAGGTAAAGTTCTGCCCATGGGCGTGTTCAGAGTCTGAAAGGCAGCAGGAATGTACGTGGCCAAGTTAAGTTACATCCTTGCCATTTACAAACGCTATATTGAATTTTCTTCAAGTTTAAAATGCACTTGGGGTGAAACGCAGCCTCGTGAAATAGAATCTTAATGTTTCCTGAGGGTTTTGTCAGTCCACGTGTGCTTCAGTCCATGGACTTGAGTATTTTACGATGGCTGGGCTCCCTGTTTGCACTTCAGCAACAAATGTGGTTTCTTGAGAGTGAGTTTCAGTGTATTGTGAGTAACACTGAATTATGTTTAATTGTTCACTTGCTATTTTTAAGACTGTATTTTCTTCCTTCACCATAGGTGGTACGTTTGTGTCAGAACCCAAAACTGGCATTGAAGAACAGCCCACCCTATATCCTGGATCTGCTGCCTGATACCTACCAGCACCTGCGAACCATCCTGGCACGCTACGAGGGGAAGATGGAGACCCTGGGAGAGAACGAGTATTTCCGTGTGTTCATGGAGAACCTGATGAAGAAAACCAAGCAGACCATCAGCCTTTTCAAGGAAGGGAAGGAACGGATGTATGAGGAGAACTCTCAGCCTAGGTAACGGAGAAAAATGTTCTCAAATATTTGTGATATAAATTTGCTTAGGGAACAAGAGCTTGAACAAATGTTTGCTCGTTGATGTTGCCTTTATGTGAAAACAGACTCTGAGGAGATTTAAGTCCAAGGGTAGAGTTTCTGGTGTGATTCTGAACTCTGCAGTATATTGTGAACATAAGGCAGAACTTTGTGACTGTAAGGTGACAGAGCCCTGGGCCAGGCTGCCCAGAGAGGCTGTGGAGTCTCCTTCTCTGGAGACATTCAAACCCCAACTGGATGCATCCCTGTGTGCCCTGCTCTGGGTGCTCCTGCTCTGGCAGGGGGGTTGGACTGGCTGAGCTTTCGAGGTCCCTTCCAACCCCTGACATTGTGAGATTCTGTACTGTTAAACTCCAACAGAAGACTGTAACAGTGGCTCCAGAAGGCATTGTTAATGCTGTTATATTTTTCACCGGCAGTTTGAAGAATTAAGGAAGTTAATTAAGAGAGAACTAAGGAAGTTTGTTTCTGGATTGTTGTTTAGCATTGTTTCTTTGTGAGATGATGAGACTTACTGTTAAAGTTCATTTGAGACAGAGTTGGGGGAGTGTAAATACAGCATCTTTGTGTGGTTTAATTATCTGTATGAGGCCTTCAGGAGCTGGGTTCAATGCAGTGTGCGAGCTCGAGGGGTAGGTGTGATATCACATCTGGTTGCCCCTTCAGCCTTGGGGGAATGTGGTCACTAAAGGCACAGTTGGCTTCTTGCAGGTGAGAAGTGGCTTTGAGGAGATGCTGCTAGCTGGAATTTTCAGAAAGTGTTCTCAAAGATAATGGATGTGACAAGTATGGGTGAAGGGAGTTCATTAACTGGTGTGTTTTGCATAAATATGGAGCATCTGATGAGTAAATGATAGATGGGTATGTCAGTCATAAGTCAGACATCTCACCCTTGTTTTTTCAGAGAGATGCAAAGAGAAATAATTCCAGACAGTTAATCATCCTCGTCGGTTTGTAGTCAAACTAATTGAGAAAAAGGGGCAGGAACAATCCCAATCGATAGATGGGAACTTCAGGAAGAGGATTCCGGTAGCAGCTTGCTTTCTCACAGTGGTGCCGGGAGTCTTTGGGGAATTACTAATTGTACCTTTCATGAATAACCAGCTTACCAGGGAAGTGCCTGTGGTGAGACTTGTAAACATAAGTGTAAGAGCAGGATCACATCCTGGCCAGTCTCATCGTCCTTTCCTTTCCCCTCAGCCCAGGAAGCAGCAGTCGCTGTTTTGCCATAAAGGGGAAATATCAGACCCCCTTTTCCTGGTGCTGGCAATGAGTGTGGTGACTTTCTCAATTGTCTGACTTGTCACAGAAGAAAGAGAGAGGTTTGAATAATCAGTACACGTGATTCATGTACCAGTCCAGGAGATACCTGCACAAAGAATGGCACTTCTGGTTCAGCTAGGGATTTTTGCACTTCCAGTGTCAGACTTGGTGGCTGTGTGAGCTTTGGAACCTTTAATCTGAAATTTAGTTAAATGCATTTTTGCTACAAATGCACCTTCAGCTTTAAAATGTATATAATAATTTAAGGTGAATAGACTTAAGAGATTTTTCTCACCTTGTTAAGAGTTGAGGAAAAATAAGATTTTTTTTTTCTTCTTGTGTCAGGATTAATGGATTCAAATATTCAAAGTGTGGGAGAAGCTTTCCAGAAGGTTGTAATCAGCCTGTATTCAGACAAACATAACCTGAATCTGGTGTGCACTGAAAATGTACTCACAGCAGTGTGTGTATATACATATATATATATATATAAAAATCTGTTTTGCTCTTGATCTTATGCAAGTTTGATGCTAATGTTACTTGGCAACATTTTGGGAACATGCCTTTAAAAGCCTAATCTGGTGTACTGAATAATCACAGTGTCTTGACTTTTCCTGACTTTGTTTCCCTGTTGTCCTTGAAGCTTTCTCTCTTCCTGTTTTCCAGATTTAGCGTTCATTTTGTTTTCTGTTGTGTTTGCTCTCATTTCCCACCCCCAAACGTCTCCTGATGTGGAGCAAGTGCACTATTTTGACATTTGCATAGCTAGCGTGAAAGCTGTGCAGGTGCTTGCTGCTAGCAAACAGATCAAGGATTAGAAATTACTCAAGTCTCTTAGTTTGTAGGATCAGAATTGTCTTTAACTTGAGCATCAACCTTCTGTTTAACATTTCAGAGCTCCTCCAGCGTGTTCCTGCAAGGTGGAGTAAGGCAGAATGGGAGCACAGCTGCGGAGAGCATCGTGTACCAGGGCTGGTGGCTCCTCGTGATGCCTTGAGAGCTCGTAATAGCTGCAGGATGTGTCACCTAGCGTTGAGTGGTTTGGTACGCTGGGTTGTGCATGTGTTCAGGCTGCGTGGGAGGATAATATGGGTGCTCTCTGTCGTTAGGCAGGCAGTTTGAGATCCAGTAGTACAGAATGAGGTTGAGGTTGCCTGTTGAACGTTTCAAGGTGTGTTTGTGAAGGGAACACGCGCCTTGATGTGTTCTCTGATTTTTCAAAGGAGGAGCAGAGGTGCTGTGAGCAGGGTTAGAAGAGGCTTGTGTGAGCTCTGGCTGTGCTTACGGATGTGGGCGAGCGTTCCTTTGGTTTTAAACAAGCTGCAGTCACAGAGCTGTTAAAAGTGAGCACAGCTCTCCTGGGTCATACCTTAACCGTCAGCGTGCTGAAGGCATCCTCCTGTTGTGGCCAACACCACAGCTAGTGTGACATCCAGCACTCGATGGCTTCCTTTCCTTCCTTAGGGCTGCAACGGCTGGTTTTTCTCTGTACCACTGTGGTTTGGATGAATTTTTGACTCTCTCACATAAAGTCGTGCTGCAGAAGAGAACTCATTTTATTAGGAGAGCTTTAAAGGCACTGTTTAAATTCTGCTTTAGCTCATTCTGCATCTGTTTAAAAATTAATGCTGTTGAGGGTGCTTTTAGAGCTGACTTCCTGACTAATAAGTACAGGCAGTAACTTCTAGTTACTGTTTAAAGACTTGGGTTTTATCAAGTAGATCAGGTTCAACTTGGTGGCTTTTGAGTAGTTGTGTGTTTTTTTTAAGTGGAGATTATTGCATTTTGACAGTTCAGGAGTTTATTTGGGTCCTTACTAATTGATACGTTGGTCTCTAAAAAACAAATTATATGTTTGAGGATCTGGTAAGATGGAAACATCTCCAGGCTTTCATATTGGAATTAAATAGCATTTCAAGAGTTAATCATTGTGGATATTTTGTCCCAGGCTTGCAGTAAGGTAAAGGGAAGTCATTCAATAATTGTTTGGCCATGCTGCAGTAATTAGCAGGTATTCTTGAGGCTATGCACATTTCCAAAGCTGCTGGTTCTTATTCTTTATAGATCCACAGTGCTTCCTAATGCAGGAGGCATTTTAAGACTTGTCACTTGAAGTTTTAAAAAGAAAACGAACAAAAAAAGCCACTCCAAGGTGAAGTCTGTAGCCTGTACGGTGCAATAAAAGAAGTTCTGAGGAGGGTGCTTGGCAGGTCTGTATGCAAAGGAGAAAGGTACAGACCCTCTATAGCACCGAGTAGGTTGCTGTGCTGCCTACAGTGGTAAATATGTGACTCCTCTGACCCTGTGAATATTGTGAATTTCTCCAGTTTGCGTTTTAACAAGTGATAACAAAAACTGGTTAAACATACACATTTTCTTCCTGCCATTTCCTTTCCGTTGATTGATAGTGCCACTAATGCTAATGGCACAACTGCTCCGAGCATGCTGAACTCACCCAAGCTCTTGATTACAGCTTAATTTAGAGGTTCAGTGGTTATGTTGGAATATTTTTTTTGTTTCAATTGCAGAAAGCTTTTACTTCTCCAGCCCTCTCGCTTGTGCAGGGGAGCTGTCATTCATCAGCCTTCCCCACGACACAAATTACTTCTTGCAGCAGCTTTTTTGCAGTTCTGTAAATAGATTATACTTAATATGTCAGGACAGAAAAACAGCTTGGACAGGCACAGGGATTGTCTGTTGCTTCGGAGAGGATGAATTAGGCTGGAGAGTCCATTTTTCACCAGTGAATTGAACTCACTGATTATGTTAAAGCAGTTTATTATGAGGGAAAGCTCTGAAAATGTATTTTTGAAATAAAATCAGACCCCAGCAAATCTTTCCATGCTAGAATGCAGTTTTGTAAGCTGGAGGGTGGGGGGTAGGTGAAAGGCTGGGGAGAAGCAATCACTCAGGATGTGGAGTGGATGTTTAAGAAACAGCACGAGTTATTTCACTAGTTCAGCTTGCCTGCTTTGGAAGACAAAGCTTTAACAAACCTGGTTAACCAAAATAACACATCTGTAGAGGAGAAAATGGGGTTGGGCAGGGAATATCATAAACCCTCTCCGTGTAACATGGAATTGCAAGTGTTTGGGAAGCTATTCCATATTTAACTGTTGTCTCTCTGACAGTAGCCCCGTGGGATGCTGGCTCAGCAGGATTTCGTGTTCTCTAGCTCCAAAGTGAAGACTTATTAATTTACACAGGAAAAAGCTACCGATATTTAATGTCTCCTGGAAATGACCGTGCAGGTTTCTGAAGGGGAAGGAAATGCGTGATGAATGACTTGGGGGGGTGGGGGGACACCTAAATTGTATTTTAAAGAGGAAAAAGTTAGAAAACACTTGTGCTAAGCCATGAACCAGGAAAGCTGGGGGGTGTTCAGTGCTCTGATCTCCTGTTTCAGAGTGCTCACACACTGCCCAGTGAAAACGAGCACAAAGTTGTGTGCGAGTCCTCTTTCTGTCACTTCCTTCTAACACAGCTGAGACGGTTGGGGTTTGTTTTTTGCTGTGTTTTTTTTTTAACAAAACCCACTAGTGTGAAGTCTACATCTGCATTTAAATTAGAACATCTTAAAGAAAAGAACAGGCTCCAAAGCTGCCCACAAGAAAGGTTTCCTTGCCAAACTCCAGCATATGAACGCTAACTAACTGCTTATTACCCGAGAAGAAATTCATTATCATTTAAATGTTGTTGGAGAGAGGAATGTGAATGATTTCTTTTTAATTTGGCTTTAAATTGCTAGTTTAGGTGAGAGTTGTGGAACTTTAGTAAGGCTTGGCACAATGGCATGAGCCTGCATTTATTTTAGCTTGCTTTCTGTCAAAAATTGGACCAATTTAAAAAAAAATTAGAAATGTTGCATGCAGAGAAAGCCTTTCACTGGTGAACTCTTGCATTTTTGGCTGTAGACATAATTGCTTGGTGAAAAAAGGGGTAGGGAGGAAGTAGAGGGGGAGCTTCACCATTGTGCCTGGATTTGTTGCAGTTATTAAATAGGATAAAAGTGTAAAGCAGTGGTTGCAGTCGTTTCTGATTCACCTTCGTGGTGTCCTATGGACGTGATGGTTCATCTTCCAGATGCAGCCAGATGTGTGTTGTGTGCATGAGCTGGCATCCTTCGCCAAGCACTCTGATGATCATGGCATCCACTGATGGGTCCAGCTTCTCCACGGAGGAGGTGATAGTGCTACCCTGAGTAACCTGCTGTGGAGAGTGTGTAACAGAGCTGGGATTAGACCTGCAGTGGACAGAGATACCTAGTCCTGTGGTTTATGCATTTCCGTTCCCATTTTGCTGTTTTAGGAAGTGAAGTCTTGATGTTGCAGGATTAACCAGCTGGTTGGTGGTGAAACACTGGCCCAGGTTGCCCAGAAACGTGGATCCCCGACCCTGGAGACGTTCAAGGCCAGGTTGGATGGTAGGGGATGTCCCTGCCCATGGCAGGGGGATTGGACTGGATGAGCTTTAGGGTCCTTTCCAACTCAAATGATCCTGTGAAGTGATGAAACCTGTAGTTCTTTGAATGGAAAAGTGTGTTTGGAGCAGTCCCACCTATTCACAAGAGGTGATAAACGTGTTAATGTCTTTGTTCCCTTTCCTCCAAAGGGAGCTGGGATGAGCTTGTCTACAAAATCCACGTAGCGTTAGCTGATGCTGTAAAATTCCATAGTGCAAGCAATTAATTTGCTGATTCTTTGCTTTTAGCCTGCTGTATTAATTGTCCCGTGGAAACACTGTAAATGTTACAGAGCAGTGGCTCAGCATAACCTTAAGGTAACTTCTGTTGAGCCAGTAACAGTTAAATGGAATTTCATTCGCTTCCTGTGTTGCAAGTTTTGTTGAAAGTAGTTCTGCTGTTTCTATTTTTAAAACTGATTACTGCGTATAGAGGACTCTGAAGCTGTCTCAGGGTTCTAAAAGACATCTTGGGATCACCTCAAGCATTTCCACTTACTCCTTATATGCACGGGCTGGAGTTTTATGTCGACACGAAGAGTGTTGCAGAAGGCTTAGTGCTGGTGTGGTGGTAGGATGGGAGATAACGTGCAGCCACCTATCTCTGAGGTTGGAGCTAACTGCTTGTAACATCTGCAAAGCACGTTATGTGATAACCACACACCTTCGTGGGTTCAGAAAGGTGCATTTTACTTGGAATCATAGTATCATCATGGTTGGAAGAGACCTTCAAGATCATCCAGTCCAAGCCCTACCTCCATCACCACACAGAATCATGGAATCAATTACTCGTTGAATTACTTGTTGGGAGACTCAGTCAGAGTCCATTAAAAATGTTCAAAATATCAAATTGTGCAATGTAAAGTAATTACAGGGGAAAAAATAACATTTGGCTGCTTGCAGAACCCAAAAACTGGACTCAGGTTTGGTTTTTTGGTTTCTTTTCTTAAGTGTGGGAGCTTCTGTTTGCCTGCAGTGACACGAAGCTGACATGTAGAGACAGCATCCTCCTGAGTTCTGAATGGGATGGTTTTACAGCAACTTAGCTTTTCTGATTTGGATTCTTTTTACCCTCTGGAATCTTCATTGTTCTTTGGAGGGAATGAGCTTTGCTGATGTGACTCTGTGTGTGTGTGTGTGTCAAACTGTGGCATGTGAGTGGAGCAGCCTCCTGGCTGTGTGTGAGGGACAAAACTACACCGTGCCAGCTGAGAAATACTGGGAGAAAATGGGAAAAATCCTGGCTGGCAGTGGTGGAAGATGGTAGCACCACATTAGCATTGCCCTGGGGTAAGGAAGGTGTTTTAGTCACTCGGTGTATTGGGTGCTGTATGACTTTAACTTGAATTAATTTAACTGATGTAGCTGAAGGAGCCAGCGCTGATTAAAACCGTCCTCTGCCATTAATGGCTTTGCAAGACTGAGCCTATAGGGTGGAAAAATGCTTTAATCCAGCAAACAGGAAACTGGGAGAGAAAAATCTGCCCTGGATCTGGGGGAGGCAACGACACCAGAAAAGCCAGCTGGGGCCCGGGCGGCGGCGAAGGACCGCGGTGCAGATGGAAGTGCCTGCTCGACCTCTTGGCTTCCTCTAAGATGCATGGAGCAAAAGCAGTCGTGAAGCAGGAAGGAAGTAGCACAACCACAGCGGAGGGGGCACGGAGGAGGGAGCACGGAGGAACATGCCTGTGGAGCCTGCAGAGCACCCGGCAGCCCTGGCTGGAGACACAGTTCTTGGGGTGGCTGGAGACACAGTTCTTGGGGTGGCTGGAGACACGTTCTTGGGGGACAGTCTTGGGGTGGCTGGAGACACGTTCTTGGAGGACAGTCTTGGGGTGGCTGGAGACACAGTTCTTGGGGGACTGGAGACACAGTTCTTGGGGGACTGGAGACACAGTTCTTGGGGTGGCTGGAGAAACAGTCTTGGGGGACAGTCTTGGGGTGGCTGGAGAAACAGTTCTTGGGGTGGCTGGAGAAACAGTCTTGGGGAACTGGAGAAAGCCTTGCTTCATGCTGGTTTTTGTTCCCCAAAACAGTTGCTTGAGACCTGCATCTTCAGAGCCCTGGCAGTGTCAGGGCAGTGTGGTTTTACAGGCGAGTCTGGCAGCACCCAGCCAGGCTCTGGTGACATTACTGGGTTCCTAAAGGAATGGTTCTCTGTGGGCGTTGTGTGTATGGAAGGAATAACATCTCCAGGACAGAGCTGCAGATGTTCTTAGTGAAATATTTGGTTATGTGTAGAGTGGAAAAATATTTGTCTTTCTAAGCTTTCACTTTTTATATCTGTCATCGTTTCAGTATCTAACAATAAACTGAATACTTTGTGTGTGTGTGTGAAAGCACTGGCAGGAAATATGAAATCCTACCGAAGCTGTAGCTGTTGCTCTGCCTCTGGACCCAACCACTGAGCAGAAACACGCTGTCGTGCTTCGTTTGAAGGCAGGTGCTGCCTTCAGCTTGGTTGCAAACAGCAACTGCTGCAGCCTGTGGACCCTGCGTAGCATTTTCAGAAGTGCTTGTATGCCAGGTGTTGAAATTCCACTGGCTGCCAAGGGGATTTAGGTGCTTAATTCCGTGATTCCCAGCCTGCAGTTGGCATTCCTCTGGTGCAACTCTTGGTAACGGTGTTTGTGTTCATTAGGCAGAAGTTTGAACTTCAGAGTGCTGTCATAGTCTATAGGAAACATGGAAGGCTGCTGGAGGTCTGTGGCCAAAAAGGTTTGGGAATCTCTTAAATATTCTTTAAATATTGCCTTGCTTCTGGGAGAACACTCGCTTGTGTTCAGTCGAAGCGAGAGAGACGAGGACACTCACTGGTGTTACTAAAAATAAACTCATAATCACTGCACATTGATACACCCATAAAAAAGTTCACTGTAATTGCAGGCATTTATTTGGTCTGTATTAATTTACCAATGCGTAACTTGGCTTGTTAAAATAAAGGAGTGCACTCTTGAAATAAAGTGTTTATCCTTTAGCACAGGGGTGGGCACTGGTTGCTGTATGTAAAAGCTAGTTACTGACTTAAAAATACTCTGCAATTTATGTTCACTTCCTGTGTTTTTCCTGTTATTTACCTAAAATACAGCTGAATTTTGTAAAAAATTATGATACCCAAACACTTTCAGTTCTTAATACAATTAGGAGCTGTTTTGGGAACGGAGTCCCTTGCTGTGTGTGTGTGTAAAGTCATTTGTTTACCCTCCCCGAGCCTGCGGAAGTTCCTCCTTCTTGCCCAGATGATGTGCAAGCACTTCCCAAAACCCAGCTAAGGCGAGGGCTCTAGGCAGAAGTAACAGGGGTATCTTGTCCCCTGGCAGTGTTAGCTCTTCCTTTGCTTAAACCATGCTCCTGTTTATTTCTGAATAAGCTACATTAGTGTGTTTGCCTGATCATACCCATACTTTCACACTAGTAGGAGAGTATGTGCCTGAAATGACTTTCCTTCCACCTCCCAAATATTGCATACATTCGTTTCAAGCATGCTTGGATTTTTTTCACAAATAGGACATGATTTTTCAAGTGCTGGCTTGTGTCAAACAGCTGGAGGATCACTAACTGTGTAGTCACTTCACCCACTGAGATTGCACGCAGATGCTTCACGCTGACCCTTCAAGGAAACATTTCAGGACTTAATTCTTACCAATTACTTCCATGTTAGTGTAAAATCAGCAGGTTTTACTCAAGCTTCCATTTTTATAGACTTAGTAAAAACAAATACAGTCCCTTGTTTGCAGAAGTTATAGATGGATTAAATAATTTGTATAGCACGGGGTTTGCTTTCTTCCTTGCACTGCCTTAAAACATCTGATCTGACATTTTATGGAGGTGAGGACTTGCAGAAGACAACTTGGGGAACAAGCTCTACACCTGGAACCTCAGAGCTGTGATTTTCCTAGTGTTTGTCAGCTTGCAGGGACCTGGCAGGAACCAACCCTGGGGAGGGAAGGAGCTGGGGTGTGGGTTTAAGGTTGAGCCATCATAGGGGTTGGAATGGGTTGCCCAGGGAGGTGGTGGGGTCAACATCCCTGGAGGTGTTCAAGAGGTGTCTGGATGTGGTGATGAGTGGGGATGGAGGTGGGGGTTGGACTGGGTGAGCTTGAAGGTGTCTTCCAACCTCAGAACGTGAGCTTTCCCCTGGTAAATGCAAAGTTGCTTATCTGCTACTGGAAATAAGAACATACAACTCTGAATTACTTAATGTTACACCAGGGTGGGGAGATGCACGAACAGATACTGCTGATAAGGTAACAACCTTTTTGTACGGCTGCAGCTTCTTTGTGCATCCACACATCTGGGTCCTGATCTTCACAAATTGGGATCACATAGGAAGCTGTTCCTTTGCTGTTCTGCCATGGCTTCGTGTTCTCCTACATGCAGGATCCTGTGTAGTTTAAGACATGCTGCATGAACCTTCCTAAAAGCAGAAGGTGAGGAATTACAGTAACATTCCAAAGG
>VZRW01012079.1:16311-36228 GCA_013398125.1 Aegotheles bennettii
AGCTCAAGGGGGAGCATCTGGGTGGTTTTACTTACGTTCACCTCAAGCGCCTGCTGTTGTTGGACACGTATGAGATGAGGAAAACCAGAAACCCTGGCACCTTCTATAAACACTTCAGCAGCTTTCATGGCTGAGACACACAAATTAAAATGTAGCTGAATAAATAAGGGTAAGAGAGGAGAACTACTGTCAAAGGAGATTTATAGTCCTGAGTCCTGTGTACCTTCTAGCATACCCAGACTGTTCTATTTCTGGAAGCCTGTTGCACACTGACTAAACCCAAAGCAGAGAGAGTATCTCTTCTCCTCCTCTCCAGCACTCCGGGTTGGAAAAGAGCATACCCTGATGGGCTGGAGCACTCCTGGTGTATGAATGTCATCAGGCAGAGAAGGGAGCTGGGGTTCCAATTTGTAGTTCAAATTGGCTGCTTCCTCAGCACGATATGGGTGAGCACCCCAACCATCAAGTTTTTGTATGTAAGTTATTAACATTTTATAAACCTGCAGATGTTTTGAGCTGTTATTATTATTTTTATTATTTGGGCCTGTTATTATCTACGTTGTGTTCTCTGAGCAATGTTGGGACCCTCTGGAGATTTGGAAAGACATCCAGCTTGCATGGTCCAAGGCAGTAGTACTTTTATGTGCTCTCATAAGGAGTTTTCAGAGGAGTCTGATAAGGGTTTGGCTCTGATTATGCTGTTTCTGAGGTCTGGGTATTGGTTTTGGACATTTTCTGTGAATGTATTTCCTTCAGGAAGGTTTGCCTTGGAAATAAGCTGCCCACCTCAAAGGGATTATGCAAAGTCAGTCATTGTGGGAAATGTCTTGACAAACACAGACCTTGCTGATAAGGACCGTGTTTAAAAAAAATGAAATAAAAATTAAAGTACCATGTAATGGATGTGCTCTGAATACTGGGTAGAAAGGCAGTCCCAAGTAAGAAGGGATTTCTAGGCTGGGCTACTTCTTGAATTGCAATCGGTGCTATTTTGGGTTTATCCAGAGTGCTATCTCATCTGCCTTTCCTAAAAGAAATGATTGTTTTTGTGGTCCTTTGTAGGCGTAACCTGACAAAGCTGTCCCTGATATTCAGCCATATGCTGGCAGAACTCAAAGGTATCTTCCCAAGTGGCCTTTTCCAGGGAGATACCTTCCGGATCACCAAGGCAGATGCTGCGGAGTTTTGGAGAAAGGCTTTTGGTGAAAAGTAAGTTTTTAACTGTTTTTTAAATATAGAGATGTGGGAACAAATGGCACACAGCACCGTGTATTTTTAAAAACTCAGTTTTGCTGAATTTCTTTCTGCTCTCTGGGGTGAGACACAGGATTGTTCCTACATGATATTTCCCAGTTCTTCCTCCTGTCTTGTTTTAAATGTTTTTAAGTGATGGGTCTTTCCCCACTTTCCCTGGGAGACTCTTGTAGTGTCACAGAGTTTCCCTGGATTATTCAGCTAAAATTTTCCTCTCCTTAATTTAATTCCTCAACTTCTAAGTAAGCTCCATGAACTATGCAAAATAATCTGCTTCCTTCTTTCAAAGGTTGCCATACCCCCCATATTAGTTGTCCTTTAGCTAAGCTATCACATTAAATTGTTTCCATCCTCCCTCCAATTAGTCTTTCTGATCACTTAGTCACCTTTCTTCTGTCTTCTCTGGACTTTTGTCCGTTTGCATAATGTTAAGGTAGACTGAAGAAGAAAGTGAAGTGCAATGTGTATTTGTGTGTCAGTTTTAATTTTGATATCTAATAAAATGCTGGCTAAATGAACTGTAGAGGTGTCCACAGCAACACTGAAGGACTGAAGTTAATGGGATTGGGTACTGCTTTCTAACTATGGTACTTCACATAAAGAGCTTAATTAGTAGTTGTCAGAACAAAAAGCAGGAATATATTTACTCATGAATTACACAGTTGTCTGAAACTGGGCATGTTCCTTCTATGTTTCCTTTCCACTTGATATTTTAAAAGGAGGAAAATATTCCTTTAAACAGGAGCCTCTGTTTTGGCTTCTGATTATCTTACTTCTCTAGTTATTCCCTCTTTAGAGAATTGTTTGCACTCCTATTTTTTTAAAACTATCTAGACCTCTACTTACTGCTGACTCCTTCTCTACCAGCTGCAGCACTATGAAATTCGTATCAAGTGCTGGTATGCACATGCAAACATTGACATGGTAGGACTGCAGAGACAGGGAAAGGAGAAAGCAGAGCTGCATTTCAGATTCCAAAAACATGAATGTGCAGAGAAAATTGTCTAGAGTTCATTTGGCTGCTGATCTCCTGCAGTACCAAGAAGTCCTGTGTGTGCACAACATCAATAAATCTCTTGTGGCTAATTTTGATTTTCCTCTCTTCCATTATCATGAGATGCATAAAAAAAATAAATGTATAAGGTGTGTACGTGGCTGTGGTCTTCAGACATACCACGCTTACAGATGGCTTGGTTTTCACTAGGACTATTGTTCCCTGGAAGAGCTTCCGCCAGGCTTTGCATGAAGTGCATCCCATCAGTTCGGGGCTGGAAGCCATGGCCCTGAAGTCAACGATTGACTTGACGTGCAATGACTACATTTCAGTGTTTGAATTCGATATCTTCACACGACTTTTTCAGGTAAGAATGGAGGAATGTGAATCACTCTTAGTGCTTCAGGTTAGACTCTTTTTTTTTCCAGGACAAACAATATTTTACACACTAAAATGACATTGTTTATGCTGTAAGGGATTTGGTCATCATAACCTAAACAGCTCTGGTAATACTTAGGTGTCTGTATTGCAGTAAAAGTGTGTGGTACTTCTGATTGTAGAAGAAAAACATGTCTAGAAGTGTAAGGCACATCCAGTATCCTCCCATGAATCCGTTTTTCCTTTCCAAAGGTCACTTTTAGGCTGAAGTTCTGACCCAACTTCTGCAAGCCAGGAAATGTGAAGCTTAGTTTATCAGTATGTCTTTCCTTGTCCTTTTCTTTCTTGTCAGATTTATTTTCCATGGTGTGTGTGTGTGTGTGTTCAGGATGAAGCATGAGCATGGAAATGTGGGGTTCCTAGCTTTGGAACTGACACAGCCGGGATGTTGTGGACACGTCTGGTCTGTGCGTGAAAAATAATCACTGAGGTGGTATTAATAGTAGGTAAAATTCTAACCCACAGTCTTCAACAGTGCTAAACTCAAAAACACAGCTTCTCACGGTGCAGTTGGGTATTCACAAGAACAAACACTTACTTCTTTGGCTCTGACTTGCTGTTTCCCATGTGATAGGGTGGGTTGTAATTAAGATACGTCTAGATGAAAAATTCCCATGTTCGGTGTCGCAATGTGGCTGATCTCATTCAACCCTTTTTCCAACTATAATACACAAGGAGCAAGTTGCTGCAATTTCCAAGAGATGCAAAGTCCTTATGGAGAGCTAATATCTTCTTGTAGACAAGTTGAGAGATTCGGGTGAGGTGTAGATTTGGAAAAACCGAATGAGATTTAGACAGCCAAGCCCTTCTCAGGATGGAGATTTGAGGTGTTGATACCTTTCAAACGGTTGTTGCCACTTTCTGTGCCTCATTTAAAGGGATATTGAACACCTATGTGCTGGTTTATTCAGTCAAATCCTAGACTAGCCAGTAATCCGTGCCACACCCGAGTGAGGTTAGGTGGCTGAGGAACAGTCGCGAGCATCTTACACATAGTGAAACTGAGACAGAGAGGGGAGGTCACTTCTCTGAGGCCATAGAGGAAGTTGGTGTTAGAGATCAGATTAGTCACGGTTTCTGGTCCTGTGCATAATCTTTTTAAACTCCTGTCTGTATCCCTGTCTCGGGAATGAGTCATTTTCTCTGCAGAAGCAGCACAAATTGGTAGCTATTCTTGAGCTGTCTTTTTCTGACCTCAGTGACTTCTCCTTTGGTGTTTATAAAGGCAGCTTTGATTAACGTCTGTCTTAGGTGGTTTTTTTTATCACCAGCAAGAGAGGAACTCAAATGCTAAGGCTGCTGTGTGAAAATGTAGGTTTTGGTTCCTCTCCTGGTTAGAGGAAGCCTGCTTCTTTAACTGAAGAACCGAATCCTTTGGTTAAGGAATATTTGATGTGCTGATACCTTTCAGAAGTGCACGGCTAATATATGTCTTTGTTGTCTCCATAGCCATGGTCCTCTTTGCTCAGGAACTGGAATAGCCTGGCAGTGACTCATCCTGGTTATATGGCGTTCCTAACCTATGATGAGGTGAAAGCCCGGCTTCAGAAATTCATTCACAAACCTGGCAGGTTGGTGCTTGGCCACAGTGGGGTTTTTTGATTGTTCTTGCTAAGATCACAGCTTTCTACACCGACTGAGAGAATTGGGTTTATTTTGTCTTCCTTCCTCCAGGAAGGGCCAAGTGTTGGTGTCTGGAGTTTGTTACTACGTTGTTAACTCCGTGCTGGTTTTAAAATTGGAAACCTTGTGTAGTCTGTCTGTTGGTTTTGTTGTTTTGGACAAGCTTATTTTTTAATTTGAAACAAATTATTTTAACGATGGTAACTTCCCTTGCTCTGGACTGTGGGTTTAATTCCACCTGGGGGCTGGTGCTTGGATGCTTTTCCCACCTCGTATCAGATTGCAGCGTTCTCCTTTGATCCGCCTGGAGGTAAATTGAGGGGAGCTGGTATAAATCATCAGGTTATTCCTACTAGTTTTTATTTGCTGACCTAAGATAACCAGACAAAGCCATTTAATCTTTTCTGTCTGTTCCAGTCCCAAGTTAAGTTTCTTTCCCTATGTGTTTTTAGTTACATTTTCAGACTGAGCTGCACACGACTCGGTCAGTGGGCCATAGGCTATGTCACTGCAGATGGGAACATTCTTCAGACAATCCCTCACAACAAACCTCTTTTTCAAGCACTGATTGATGGCTTCAGGGAAGGCTTGTAAGTGACTTTATCAAAATGAAGTTTTTTGCCCTTTTGCCCTTTTTCACTGTGAGTTTGTTTTAGAAATCTTAACCCCGTGGCGAGGTCTCAAAGTCAGCGGAATGGTAAAATGTACCCTCTGGGTTCATCACACATTATTGACCTCACAGGAGAGAGAGCATGTTTCTGAGGTCAAGCAATCACTATCGACATCACCGAGCCCCCTTTGGACATCCCTCAGCTCTTCCTTTTTATTCAGACCTTGATTCAGCAAAACAGTTCAATCCTGTGAATAGTCCCATTGATGTCAGTGGAATAATTCATATGCTGAGCTGTTTTGGCACTTGAGAATGCTCAGGCAGCTGTCTTCTGCTCTGGAGAGCTGTACTGTCCTCTGCAATAGCAGATGATCACTGTGTGTAGGTGTTTCCCATGTCATGGATTCTTTTCCAGTTGAGTCCTTAATTTGAGCCATCGAAACTGATGTTATGAAATCAGTTTTCTTACTCTGGCTTTTACAATTTCACTATAGGATGATTTAAGAAGAGTCGCCTGGGACCATAACATCCTATTTGGATGGAGGACAAGCTTATTTTTATTTTTAACAATGACATGTTTGGGTTTTGTCCGACAGTAGAATTCCTCCAAAACTTCTTTTGAATTCAGAATACCTTGAATTCCCACCCCTTGCTTCTCACCCTCATTTTTTCTTTCCTCCACCATCCCCCCCAAAAATATTACATATGTGTTCATGTGTGTATACGCACATATAGAGATATCTTTTTTTCCCCAACTGCTTACAGTTATTTATTTCCTGATGGTCGGAATCAGAACCCTGACTTGACAGGCTTGTGTGAGCCCACGCCTCAGGACCACATTAAAGTTACACAGGTGAGCAGAGCATTCTATCCCATCCAACTCGCTTGCTTTCCTCCTAATTTCAAGCCTCCTTAGCTGCTTATACAGGTCTGTCATACTTGATATCATACTTCTTTTTAAGGCTGATGTATTGGATTTTACAGGACTTGCAGAAGTCTTTGGTAGGAATGAGCAGAGGAGATTGCAAAGGTTAAGTAAAGCTTTATGCAGGGCTGCCAAATATTAATTCTTCTGTGCCATCGAGTGTGTCTTGAGCCCTGCTTTCCTAGCCCTGTTCTTGGGACACCTAAATGAAAATCTGGGATAACTTGAAGCCCACTATTTTTCAGATCTTGACAGATGTATCCAATACATTAAATCACAGTGAAATCTTTGCAGGCTTCTCCTTTGCACTGTGTTCTCGTGTTTGGAATTTATTTATTTCCTGCAAGTCTTGGGTTGGGTTTCTTGTAGCTGTGCCTAATCATGCTTGTTATTTTACAGCACCAACCATGTCTGTCTTATCTTTCCCCAAGGAACAATATGAACTGTATTGCGAGATGGGCTCCACGTTCCAGCTGTGTAAAATATGTGCTGAAAATGACAAGGATGTGAAGATTGAACCATGTGGCCACCTGATGTGCACGTCCTGTCTCACTGCGTGGCAGGTGAGAAATTGCCCCATGTATTCTCAAAACTGCTCGGCTTCCCTCGGGGATGGAGATAAGATGGCATAACTGAGGACATAAGTTCAGTAACGTCAGTGCCAGCTTCACCAGCACGGGGAGAAGCTGGTTAGATGCCTGCTCTCTCCATCTAGGAACAGGCAGGAAGTGTGAAGACTTGCTAAAAAGCTGTTTTTTTGCTAAAAAGCTGGTTTTCTACTTCAGAGAGAAAGCAGTCCCCATAATTGTAGCACAGTTTGACTTTCTGTCTCCCTCCCAGTTGAAAGGTACCTACCAAGAAGGGGTTTTAAACCTCTTTGTGTATTAACTATGTGTTTAATTTCTGCATCGCAGTGCCTGTTGTAACAGATCTCTCCTTCTCCCTGAAGGAATCAGAAGGCCAGGGTTGTCCTTTTTGCCGCTGTGAAATCAAAGGCACAGAGCCAATTGTAGTTGACCCATTCGACCCCAGAGGAGGAGGAGGATTATCACGACAAGGGGCAGAAGGGACTCCCTCACCCAATTATGACGACGATGACGACGACAGAGCTGATGATTCCCTCTTCATGATGAAAGAACTTGCTGGTACCAAAGTAAGGTCACCAGAGTGTGTGCTAGTAGATGTGGCAGGACATACAAAGGCTGTGTGCTCTCCACCACTTTTCTATGTTCTGATTTGTGCGTGTGAGAGTGGTCTGACCTTACAACAGGAAAGGTTTTACTCAGCATGGTAAACAGGGATTTCGGTTCAGTTTTGTCAGTTCAATTTACACGGCCAGTTCTGTTAGGCAATGGTGGTCACACTTGGAAATCTTTGCTCTTTCATGGGTTGTCTCGAAAGAATCCTTAGAAGGGTGAAAATGCTGGTTTGACCTGTTGGAGTGTAAGATCTGGGTTTATATCACTTCTCCACATACTTAGCAGTGCTGCTTTTGATTTATTAGCCACAGTTCACCCGTATCAGCAAAAATTCATCCATTTTCCCCAGTGATTAATACAGCCAACCAGGTACAGTCTTCCCAAGGTCCTGATGACTAACTGGGTAGAGGGCAGGCTGTTTTGCTGAGGAAGTCACTTTGACTGTCGTCATTTTATATGGTGTCTGATAAATTTGTTTTATAAAGGTGTGGTGACTCTGCCAAGAGATGTGTACAAGACAGGCATTGTTTATGGATCCCTGCATGGTTTTTTTCCTTGAAGCTGCTGTTGCACATCTGCACTTAGCATTGTTTTGCTGCATAGGGAAGTAAGTTTGAGTTTAGCTAATTTTTAATAGTCCAATTCACTAAAATAAGCTGCCTTTCCTGGTCAGAAGGGATCCTCCATGCTGGTTTACCCATGGTCATCTTTCTCTTTATCTTCCATCCTGTGAAACAGTGTACTGAATGGTAAACATTCTTCATGGAGGTAGTTTTTGTATACAGAAAACATGTGTAACACAAAAAACATGCTTGGGGAAGCAAAGCAATTTCCTCACTGACATCCTATCCTGATCTGCAGTGGGCTGGTACCCTGTTGGCATTGGGGAGTTCAAACCTGTATAAAGCTTTTCAAGGTGAGAAAGCCTCGCCTGTGAAATAAACATTGAGGAAAAGAGAGGAACAGGCACTGTTCTGATTTGTTTGGTGGAAAAACAGCTTTCTGGGGACGAAAATGCAGGTTTTGGTGCTCACTAGTACTCGCTGTGACAGCCATGGTGCTGTAGTCAAGGTTCTTTGCACAGTGGTGCCTGCAGTAGGTTTTGCAGCAGATTGTGCCCTCTTGTGTTGAAAAGAGAAGCTTGCTCCTGCTCAAGGCACAGGAAAGCAGGTTTGGTACTGCATCAGAACAGCTTGTCTTGTATTGTGCCAGTGCTAAATGTGTGTGTTTAGTTGTGTGCCACAGCTCTAAGCCCCTTTACTGGTGTGTGGTTTTTACTAATACAGCAATTTGTTACCAACAGTGATATTGAAGCGAGTACTATTGTAGCAGGGGAGATTCAGGTTGGCCATCAGGGACAATTCCTTCCCTGGGAGGGTGATTGGGGGTGGGAATGGGTTGCCCAGGGAGGTGGTGGAGTCCCTGTCCCTGGAGGTGTTCAAGAGGTGTCTGGATGTGGCGCTGGGTGCTGTGGGTGAGTGGGGATGGAGGTGGGGGTTGGACTGGGTGAGCTTGAAGGGCTCTTCCAGCCTCAATGGTTCTATGATTGTACTAGTCACAGAGCTTGAAAGCCTCTCTGGAGAAAAGGAGTTCTGCTGGATTTTGTAATTTGGTGGTTTTCCCATTCTTTTCTTTCTCAGGTCGAGCGTCCTCCTTCTCCGTTCTCAGTAGCTCCACAGGCCACCCTTCCTCCTGTGCCACCACGACTGGATCTGTTGCAGCAGCGAGTGTCCAATCCTCCTGGAGCTTCCAGTCCTGGGACCACTTCAAAGGTCAAAGACACTGCCCTTTCAGCTATGATTTTGGGGGGCAGGCAGGAAGAAGAACATTCTGGTGAACCCTAACTATTCTATCCCTAAGTACTTTCACATGAGGCTTTTTCTTCTTCTTCCTTTTCTGTAGTCCTGTTAGGCCAGTTTCCTTTCATTCCCCACACCAGTCTGTCCTGAAAGCAAATGCTTCCTTCTGGAATCCATGGTAGGACAAGCCCTTTTTTTATCTTCACTGTTTTTCAGCCTCAGCCACTGCTGCCTCTGCCTTTTAGAACCCCATTTATGGGGTTATGTTTTATTCTAGCTAGCAGGCTGCGTGTGGGAAGGCATCATATACTTGTCCTAACTTCTTCCCAGATTTTTCCAGCACGCATTTTTTCAGATAGAAAACTAAGGAAGGAGTTAAATGTGTGTGGCTGGGGAGAAATTAACCCTGATTGACCAGCAAAGGCAGTGGTCTTGGTGGCATTTGGGCACTGGCTGTTGAGGGAGGCAGCAGTTCTTCAGCAGGTTTGGATGAAGTAATTAAATAAATGAACCTCGAAAGCTCAGGCAGGAGAAAATACCCATTTCTATGAATATTCATTGCTGTCTGATGGATGTTAACTTGTAGAAATAACCCACAATTGCATAATTTTTTAATTGCTGGGTCGCCTTTGTTCGGAATCCAATCTAATGCTGCTCTAAGCTTTTTTTTTCTTCCAGAAAAATAAACTGGTGTGCTTAGTGTGTAGGTGTAGCTACTCATAGTTACTGTGTTTCCTCTTCAAGCCTGTAGAGAAGGTGTCACGGGAGGGTTAACTGTGGAGGTATGGAGAGTTATCTCCACATGCTTCGAGATAATTTCTTGTAAAAACAGATAAAACAAAACCCAAAACTCACCCTTCTGCCACCCACCTCCCTCCTTTTTATGCTCTGTGGCTAGGCTGCCTTTGGTAAGCAATATTTTACGTTCTTCTGCATTCCAGGCTGCACCTGGTACTCTTCACAAGGATAAACCTTTGCCGATCCCACCCACGCTCAGAGATCTTCCACCACCACCACCTCCAGACAGGCCACATTCCATTGGCACTGAAGGTCGACCTCAGAGACGTCCCCTACCCTGCACTCCAGGAGATTGTCCTTCAAGAGACAAACCACCTCCTGTGCCCTCCAACCGTCAGGCAGATCTGTGGCCATCCAGGCCAATTCCAAAAGCCCCATCTGTTGCTCTCGGCCCTGGTGACCCTTGGGCTGGGAGAGAACTCTCAAACAGGCACTCGCTTCCCTTTTCCTTGCCCTCTCAGATGGACTCCAGGGCTGACAGCCATCGGCTTGGGAGCACGCTCAGCCTGGACAACCCAGGGGTGAGTAGGTCTATTGGAGGTGATGGTAATCTGTGAGGGATTAAGTCTTCCAAGGTGCCCTCTTCTCATAGTTTATAACTGAATAGGGTGATCTTGTGCCAAGAGAGAGATGGAAAGGAACTGGTGAATGCCAGGCAAGGGAGAATGATGGGAGGTCTTCTCTGGGGAGTACTTTCATGCCTCTTGAAAGCAAGGCTGAAATCCCAGTATGGGCAGTCATGAGCCACAGTTTCATGTTCACCATTCACCTTTCAGTTTTTGAGAACAGAATGTTTTGTATGGGGAGCTGGTGTGCTGAAAAAGGGTCATTTACTCTTCTCAGTTTTCAGTCCTGTAAAACCAGCACACACAACAGCTAAGATCAGTTTAACACTGAAATCTGAGTTAAATTTGAATCTGTTACTATCACCACTGTAATGATGTGTAACTTAGTAGTCCAACATATTGTTCTCTAAAAGAAATCCAGGCAGTTTGGATTTCTTTGATTCCAATCCTCTAATTTTTCCTTGTAAAACCTCCAGCTTCCTAGAACTGAAAGCAAGTACATTTTCAGCCAGATTGTCTAGGAAAATGACACTTGCACAGTTGTCATTCTGTCTCCATATGTGTGCTGGTCTACATCCTTTTCCTCTTGTCCCCCATTAACATTTTGACATCTGGCCAGTTTTTGGCTGAGTTTGCCCAAGCCATTGGAGTCTCAAAAGCTACAAAATTCCGGCTGGTTTTGGGTAAACAGGCAGCTGGCTACAGGATTCCCAGATTCCTAAGGTGTCAGTAAAAACTTTGGAATATATGAAGAGGATGTGTTGAATGGCCAACTGACAGCTTTGCAACTACACTGGTGTATGTGGTGTTTCTGATTCCTGGTTTGGATTCTTTTTTCTTTCAGAGCTCAAACAGTGGTCCAGCAACAACCTCAGAGTGTGAACACCCCAAAATTAAACCCTCCTCATCCGCTAATGCGATCTACTCCTTAGCTGCCAGGTCTGTTGCTTTCTACCAAAAGTACTCTTTTATAACTTACAGAATTGTAGTTGTAGCCCTGGAAGCCAGGTTATTTCTTTAGACAGAAACACTACAAGATGACTGCGTGTTACTTTCACTATGGAGTTTCAAGGCCACTTTGATATTGATTACATTTGGTGTAAATGTTTTTCTGACATTTATATCTTGTTTCTTCTGCCTCCAGACCACTGCCTGTACCAAAACTGCCTACTGGGGAACAGTCTGAAAGTGATGAAGACACTGAATACATGTCACCATCCTCTCTGCCTGTGGTGCCTCCAGGTCCTGCTGTACAAAAACCAGAGATCAAAATGCCTTTGGAAATGGCTCAGAGTTTACGGTGAGTTTCTGTTTGTACGTACCCTGCTGACTCCTGACAGCTCCGGGAAAGCATATTCCATAGAATCATAGAACATGCTGAGTGGGAAGGGACCCTCAAGGATCATGGAGTCCAACTCCTGTCCCTGTGCAGGACACCCCAGGGTCACCCCATGTGCCTGAGAGCATCACCCAAACGCTGCTTGAGCTCAGGCAGGGTTGGTGCTGTGCCCACTGCCCTGGGGAGCTGTGCCAGTGCTCATTTGTTCACTAGGGTGGAGGTTTTGCTTGCTCAGTTTGCTGAATTCCCTGGTGATATTCACCAGATCTGGACTAACGTAACTAAAAGTGATTACTGCTCTTCTGCAGAATCTTTATACCATATTAAAGGAGTCAGGTAACCACACACCCCCCCTCTAGCTGCCAGTAACATTTTGAGAGCAGCAGCAGCTGAAATGTAGAATTTTATTAAAAGGTGATGTTCTGGTGGTATCAGTTAAACCCTTTTAGGCCAATACTCTGTATTGCAATACACATTACAAGAGCATTTTCTGGAACAAATGTTCTTTCACAGAACAGTGGTGATTTCACATTGAAGTAGGGATCTGTGCAGAATCTCAGTCATAGGGACTGGGTGGTGGTGGTTGCTTGTCTAAAGGGAAATATTTGTTCTCTCCATCAGAGTTCTAGACTGTGACCAGCAGACAGACAGCTGTATGTATGAAGCAATGTACAACATTCACTCCCAAGCAGCATCTTCTGCTTTCGAGACTGTCAACACTTCTGGTGAGTGGGTGTGCTAAAAAAACACAACTGAGAAACTGGGGTACAGTGAACTGGTCCCAGTGGGGACAGCATTTTAAGCTAAATTAAATGTTACTTACTTTTGCTGTTAGAACGGCTAGGGTGGGTGTGGAAACATCTGGGCCTGTGTACTGCAGGCTGCATGTGGGGATGTTATTGAGAAGCCTGTTTGGAATGTACTGTAAAAATACTCAACAGTTGTTTAAAAAATTGCTGTTTTAAGATTAATTTTTTTTCTGGGCAGCAGTTGTCAGCCCATATCCATCCAAGTATTTTTAATCTAATGCCACCTTCTGGAAAGAGCTTCCATTGAATGTGGGCTCTTGGCAGCAAAACCTTAGTTCTGTGTCCTGTCAACGTTTGTGAACGCCTGGGGAACAGGGTCTGCCTTTGAGAGACAGAGGCTCTGTTCAGTCCCAGAGCTCAGAAAGTGCCTCTTATTCCAGATGAGGGGGATCTGGCAGCAGCCACTGCCAGCAACGGCCCTGAAGAGTCAGAAAATGAAGAAGATGGTTATGATATCCCCAAACCACCACTACCAGTTGCTATTGCTCGTCGCACGCTGTCTGATATCTCCAATGCCACGCCTGCCTTCAGCCGAATGTCTTTGGAAAATGACCCTATAACAGGTTAGAGAACACTCGTGCTGTTCGTGTTGTAGTGGGTACTGATGGCTTGTTTGGAACTTCTTCCACCTGGAACTTCTTCCACCTGCTGGAGGGTTGGTATGTACGCTGTAAAGTCAGGTTTACAAGGCAGAATTACAGTGGTTCTCAGGTGTTCAGTTTGATTTACAACTTGGAATGCACTGCCTTGGTCGTTTAATCACTGAGCTAGCAAATCCCATTTATAGCATAGTTAGGAAAACCCTTCCTCAGCTTAAAGGAGATCCCTTAAGCCACTGTTTCCTACAGGGCACGGCATATTTTTTGTACCAGGACATGAAACAGAACTTCAGAGCATTGCTGCTTCTCACTGTTGCAAGTAAGAGATGCCATGACTGGCCTTGCACAGCTTGTCTGGCCTGGTCTTGGCTGCGGTTGTTGCCAGCAGATGGCACAAGTGTCCTGTTCGATGCTGTCAGTCCCTTTGAGCAGGGACTGAGTGGCTCAGCAAGGTCAGCTTTTTGTCGCTGTGGAGTAGAGGACATCTTGGCTGCAAGGCACATTCCCCGAGGGGAAAAACCAAAGCCTCATCTCTCCAAGAGCCTTTCTGAATAGTGCTCAACTTATTCCCTACCACTGCCCAGCAGCTCTGAAGGAAACTCTGAAACTCTTCCTGCTGGGTGGCTTTCAGCATGTCTGAGCACACTAAGTAAGAGGAGTGAGTTTCTTGTTCCTTCTGGAAGCAGAGAGGAGGCAGAGCCTCCTGTACCCAGAACCCAGTGAGTCTTCTGTTCACCTGCTTCACCACTTCTCCTTCCCTGAGCTTGCCCTTCTTCAGCACAGAGGAGAGTTTACCTGCAGAGAAGTTCATTGGGTTTTGCCACTCCTCCCTGCTCCCTGCTTCACTTTTTGAGCCTGCCACTGTGTCTGTAGGATGTGGCTGACAGGGACAAAGGGCAGAGAGAGCTCACATCCTCCTCCCAGTCGAAGTACTCAGCTTAATCATTGACACTTCTTTGTTTCTACAGCCCTGAAAGAGCAATGCTGTTGTCCTGCTTTGTAGTGTCAGGATATCTGCTGATGAAAAACGCTGTGGAAATGCTGATTGTTGCTGCTCTGGGAAGCAACAGCCCTGGGAAGTGCAGTTTTCTGAAACACTGGCTGCTGCTGAAGCCTGGTGTTAAGCAAGCCTAGCTAGCGTGGGATACATCCTGGCCAATTTATGTTCTCATGAGTTGTGCCCTAGTTTAGTTTCTTAATCATTTACCAAAAAACCTGTGCTAGGAGTTGCCCTTTCAAGCCGACCTGTGGTCTCTGAAATTTGATCTAATTTGAGCTGAAACAGCTATTTCAGAGACAAGTCCGGGGGAGAGAAGGGGGTAGCCCTGTTTCTAATGCACAAAAAGCTTTTGATGCGTAAGAAGCTTGGACTTTGAAGATCAGGGAGCTGAACTGCATTGTGGTTGGTGAGGAAGCTCCAATGAATTTCTTTCCTGAAGAGCCTTCTCTATCTCAGTGCTTTCAGTGCAAGTTTTTCAGAAAGGCTCCACAATGACTGCTTCTTTTCTGACCAGTGCTGCAGTACCCACTCTTAAAAAGGGATTGTTTGGACGTTCTTAGTCTTATGGATGTCTGTTGTACACCAGCTTTACTGCTAGAAAGCTCCATCTTGAGTGCCTGGAGGAGTTTCTCCAGAAGACAAATAAAACTCTCTTTAAGGTGATGTCAAATATTCATGCAGGAAAAGTTCCCTGTGATTCGCAAAGTAGGAAAAAATGCTCTCTGCAGTGATCCAGGAGGTTAGAACTCAAGAATCACCAGATGATGGATTAACACTTGAAGGAATGTGTTTTTTTCTCCAAGGCATTAGCTAAATCCTTGGAGTGTTTGGTGTCTCGTTAGGTTTATTGGCTGTTCTTTTTTCTCCCCCAGGAGTAGTGCACGGTGTGGCTACTGGCAAGTAACACAGTGAGTAAGAGGAAAGGCAGGACAGGCTGAGCTTACTGCTCTGCCATAGCTGTTAGGGTGAGCGTCAGCAGGAGCTCTCACAGACAGGTGGGCCAGCAGAGGAAGAGGAGAACACAACCCTTCAGAGAACATAACGCTGGAGCAATGGTGGTTAATGAGCTGTAACTGATAGAGCTGGTCTTGTGCTTGTGCACGCTGCGAGACAAACAGCAGTTAAAATTTTTAAGAAGTTAAATTGGAGGTTGCTGTCTGATAAAGTTGTTTATTCCTTGTATCATTTTTTCCCAGCAGGTCTCTGCTGCTTGTTCTAAGGCTGGTATCTGAGCTCTGCTCACACACACACCCACCCCTGGTCATTATTTTCTCTTTACATGGTCTTATCTTAATAAATGAGCTTGATGTGGCCTCCTAGTTAAAAAAACAGTCAATAACTGGTTTTGCACATGAGAGGGGAAGCTGGGCTGATCTGCATTGTTGAGTGAGAGCACAGGCTGGCTGGGGAAGGTGGTGTAGCTCTCAGTGGCATCTTTTTGAAGTGCTGTTTATCAGTCTAATGCCATCCCCGCTTTGTTCCAGCCAAGAATCACATGTTCTTTTTTTTTTTAAGTAATGCGTTTTTCTTCTTCCAGGTTTTTCTGATGGCTCTCAAGTTCCAGAGAGGCCGCCAAAGCCGCTACCACGGAGAATAAATTCTGAGAGGAAAGCAGGGAGCTGCCAAGCAGGCGGAGCCAGCAGTGGGACCAGTGCGTCACTGCAGCTCTCCAGCGAGATCGAGAATCTGATGAGCCAAGGCTACTCATATCAGGACATTCAGAAAGCACTGGTCATTGCACATAACAATATTGAAATGGCCAAGAATATTCTCCGGGAGTTTGTTTCCATTTCCTCCCCTGCGCACGTGGCCACATAGCACATTACCTCCACACCTACAACTGCTGTGGACCAACTGCCTGGGCAGCCGTAGCCCAGCTACTCACCAAAGGGGAAGGGGGTTCCTTTAGAGACTTCGTGCTGAGGTCAGTCCTGCCTCTTCAGAGAATCAGTTATCAGGTTTTTGTGGTTCCAGATTTCAAAGCAGTGGAATGAAACGGAGCAGAATGGTGTTTTATACAGTGTGTGTCTTGGAGTCCTTTACCCCTACCTCTTGTTTGAGAGAACAGATTTATTTCCAGGGTGTTGGCAGAGAAGGGTTTCACAACAAGGGATCTCCGAGCCTGATGCCCTGGAGGCTGGGGGGAGTGTTTTGTGCTGTGAATTCTAAGTGAATGCTCTGAGAAACAGAGTCTCGAGGTCGGTGTGGTGTGTCCTGTGGTCCATGGTACTAGGTTTGGATCTGTTTGCTGCTGTGTGTCTGGCTCGGGCTTTTTAGAGCAGCTGGGAGGTCACTTTCTGCTGGGAATAAATAGGAGACCTTGGAAGAATCTTTTGATTGCTTCCTATTTGCCGTGGCGTTTCCCTCTTGCCTGTAATAATAGCATTTATTGCTGATGATTTCAGTGCTCCCTCTTTACCTGGGGGCAGCGTGGTTAGCTCCTGTCAGGCATTTTGAGCTGGAGAGTTGGATTCCTCCCACGTGTCCTCTCACCGGCAGCACCGGATTCCAGGCAGCGGGCTGTGCCGAAAGCTCGGCGTGTTTTTGAGGGGTGGGAGAGGGTGGGAAGAATCCGAGTGAGAGCAAAGAACCGGCTGCTGCTTCTCCTTTTTTTTTAGCCTTGAGCATTTTGTGCTTTAATGCTCAAAGTTGATCGTGGCCCTGCTGGGCTTGAGCGACCGTGGCTGGCCGCTCCCGTGTGCTCTGTCTCTAGGAATGTCGCGCCTGGTAAATATGATGTTTTATTTATCTTAATTGCATGGTGGCTGTTGCAGACAGACCAGTGGCCTTCACGCACATTCCATCCCCTCCTTCCGAGGGCTTTTTGCAGGAGCCAGCTGTCCTTGTGCCAGGCTGTTTTGTGGAGCTGATGTGTGTGTTGGTATCTCACCTGCTTTGCAGTATAAGAGTTGCAGCGGTTCTCTGCATGGCTGTTAAAACAACACCACGGGGGGGGGGGNCCATTACTCCAAGGTGTCACCAGAGCTGGTGTTGAAAGAGATCTGGGAAACCTCTGTCTTTGTAAAACCATCACACAGCTTTAAAACTCAGCACTGGAGAAAACCTGACCCGCTTCTCAGCTACTCAGCTCTGCTCGTACACCCTTGATGTGCAAGAAGTGTGTGTGGGGGGTCCTTTTGAGGGGATTTAAAACAAGTAGGGACACCCAGGTCCCAGCCCTGAGCAAGCCCTGTGTGCATGCTGAGAGTCTGTTAGCCTTTTGAGGTGTGTCTGGAGTTGCACCTCCCCAAGGGCAGCAGTGCAAAGGGGTGCAGCTGGAAATATTGGTGGCAGTCGGGTGCAGTTTGAGCCTCTTACAGGATCCAGTAGCAGGGCCCAGATCTTGGATAAATGCCTTGCAA
The DNA here is from genome assembly GCA_013398125.1 of Aegotheles bennettii. NCBI lineage: Eukaryota > Metazoa > Chordata > Aves > Caprimulgiformes > Aegothelidae > Aegotheles > Aegotheles bennettii. Next base: position 33,627 of record VZRW01012079.1, read on the forward strand.
TCAGCAGGGAGGACTGAACAAGGAAAGGGAACTGAGCATAAAATACTGGTTTTATGTAGAGTATAGCTCTCTAGATCCTACAGCTTTATGAGTTGATGCAGTGGGTTCCAGGCAGTTTAAAAGCATGAACTCTTTACTCCCCTCCTTTCTGGAGTACAGAAAATGTTCTGTGAAACCATAAGAGCTCCTGCAGCACTCACAGGCCATCGCCACCATCACCAACTAAGCATAAAATACTGGGTTTATGTAGAGTGTAAGTTGCTCTCTAGACCCTACAGCTTTATGAGTTGTTGCAATGGGCTCCAGGCAGTTCAAAAGCATGAAGTGTCTCTCTTTACTCCCCTCCTTTCTGTAGTAAAGAAAAGGTTCTGTGAAACCATAAGAGCTCCTGGAACACTCACAGGCCATCGCCACCATCGCTGTTTTGGGCTGACACCTGCAAATTGAGCACCCTGATGGGATGTGTCAGTGGGCATGGTGCTCTGCAGTGGTGCCAGGGGAGATCAGGCACAGCCAGGAGCAGGAGCAGGCAGGGCTGAAGGTGCTGTGCTGCGAAGGAGCTGTCGGTGCGTGTTGCACCCCGGGAGGATGAGCTGTTCCTCTCCCTCTGCTCACACGTGCAGCACTCAGCAGTGTCACAAGCCAGTCCTGCTCTTTCTGTGTGAGGCCTTGGCCAGTGTGGGAGCTTCTGGAGGGGCAAGCCCAGCACTTGTGCTGCTGAGGCAGGAGCTGGGGCAGCCCTGGCTCTTCTCCTGTGTGTTACACCTGTGAGCCTGAGCAACTGCTCCTAGTGTGTGGAGGTCGTATCCTGGCTTTGTCCCAGAGAAGCAGGTAAAAACCCTTTTGTGAGGGAGCACTACGGTTTGATTTCCTTCTTTCCCTACTCTCTCCAGTGCTGCTGCTGGCTCTGTGTTGAGTTTGGAGCCGCTTCATTTCTGACTCGCTGAGTAAACTCGGTGTAAGTGCTTTCAAGTGTGGCGTGTGAGCCTGGCTGCTGCCAAGGCTTGTGTCACAGCCAAGTCAGGCCAGCTAGGAAGCCTTAACTCTTGTCTTACACAGTGTGTGTGATCAGAGTAGCAATGCCCTGTCCCATACAAGCCCTTTATTATGGGCTTGTTGTAACGTTGAATGAAATTATGCCTAGTGGAGCTACTACTGGCCTGTCTTTGGGGTTCATGTGCCAAGAGGCGTTCCTGTGGGTGTTGTCCCAAGTAGTAGAGGTTAGAGAGAGCAATCTTTGTGATGTGTATCACTAATTTCTCTGCATGTGTCCTTTCTATGCACTGTTTGTGTCTCAGGCTGATTTAAGAAACCTAAGCCTTGGCTTTTCTCCCTTAGACTGTGAGTATTTGTTAGTCCCCTGCAGTACAGCAGAGTCCTGACCATGCCTCATGGCTGTGCTCTGTGAGGTCCATGTGGGCACTGCACTGTGCATTTCCCTCGTTGTTCTTTCAGAACCATAAGCCTAAGATTGATTTCTCTTTTTCCACTCCACCTCCTTGATCTTTATCCTTACTAAGTTAACTTTATGATGCTACTTTCAAAGGAAAACCCAACTGTCTAGTGCCTTTCCTAAGGGAATGCTGCCTTGCTAGGCTGGACCTGAGTACCCACCCCTCTGAAGAGCCCAAACTCCAAGACACCTTAGGGTGTGAGGCCACTGTGAGGGGTGAGAAGAAGTGGCAAGAATGATGGGCAGTGGTCACTTTGACCCCGACACTGTGTTCTGTAGCATTCCAAGCACGGAGGTTTCCTGCTTTACCTGTACTCACAGTGACTTCTCTGGACCAGTGCTGCACTGAGCTTGGTGTGAGAGCAGTGCAAGTGTAGGACAGGATTGGTTTGGGTTTTTTCTACTCATAAAAACTGCTGGGTTTCCCCCTCCCCACCAACCCTGGCTGCAGAGCAAGCAGAAAATGCTTCGTGGGGTAAGAGCTGGGTGTAACGTGTGTGTAGGTGTGTGTGTCCATGAGTGCTGTGGCTTGAGGTGTGTGGTTTCTGCTGGGCACCAGCACACTGTCTTTGCTACAGATAGCTCTGCGTGCCCTTTACTCAACCCTTACCCTGTAGCAAAGCAGCATGCTAGTCCCCAAACAGCTCTGCACACCCTTTACTCAGCCCATACCCTGACGACCAGCACACTGCTTTTGCTACAAGCATCTCTGGACACCCCTTACTCAGTCCTTACCCTGGTGACCAGTGTGCTGCCTTTGTTACAGGCAGCTCTGCACACCCTTTACTCAGCCCTTACCCTGGTGACCAGCATGCTGTCTTTGCTACAAATAGCTCTGCATGCCCTTTACTCAACCCTTACCCTGTAGCAAAGGCAGCATGCTGGTTCCCAAACCCCTCTGTGCACCCCTTACTCAGCCCTTACCCTGGTGACCAGTGTGCTGCCTTTGCTACAGACAGCTCTGCACACCCTTTACTCAGCCCTTACCCCAGGGACCAGCGCACTGTCTTCACTGCAAACAGCTCTGCGTGCCCTTTACTCACACCTTACCCAGAGCGTAGGCAATGTGCTGGTCTCCAAAGAGCTCTGCACACCCTTTACTCAGCCCTTACCCTAGGCACCAGCACACTGTCTTCACTGCAAACAGCT
>VZRW01012082.1:3446-14133 GCA_013398125.1 Aegotheles bennettii
TCCCCCATCCCAGTATCCCCAGTTCCCCTATCCCCAGTATCCCCAGTTCCTCTATCCCAGTATCCCCAGTTCTCCATCCCAGTATCCCCAGTTCTCCATCCCAGTATCCCCAGTTCCTCTATCCCAGTATCCCCAGTCCCCCATCCCAGTATCCCCAGTTCCCCACTGGTTTCCCCTCCGAAGTCAGCCCAGGAGCCTGTGGGGCAGCAGGAGATGGGATCAAACCCCCCCTGCCCTGTCCCAATCCCCCTTTTCCAGGGGTTCCTTGGAGTGGGATTCGCTCCGTGCCGGATCCCTCCGGCTCCTGAGCCCTTCCCGTCCCCTCCTGCCTCTGGAATTCATCCCCAGGGACTCAGCTGGGAATTAAACCCCATTTTTGGGGCTGTTTACTCCCCAATTCCTTCCCTATTTGCCAGGAAACTCCTGGATTATCGGGATCATCGCTCTGCTTTACCACTGGATGAGGAGAATCCTCGTGAAGCTCCTCTCTAATTGCTTTTTCCCTCTTTTCTAGGTTACGGCGATTGGAATTCTGGGACAAACAGAGGCGAGTAGAGGAAAACCTGGAATAATTCCTGGGCACTTGGATCACCTCCTGCTTCGGATCCATCTCCTGAGCCTCAGGGAGTCAGGGATGAGCAACCACGAAGCCTCTTGCTCCATCCATGAGCCATTTTCCTTCTTTTCCCTTAAAAATCCATCTGGAAGCCAATGGAAAAGTTTCTTGATGGAGCTTCGTGCCCAGAAAAACCCTTTGGGGGGGTTTTCTTTAGGATTTGGGGTTGTTTTTTCCCACGAAACCATGGATTGGGGTGGGAGGTGGTGGAGAGGAGGTGGAATTGAGGAGTCAGGGACACAAAATCCCTCCCCGCGCGCACCGGGAGCCGGAAAAAAGGGACAGGGAGAGGAAAAATCTCAATTTTAAGCTTCTGTTGGGTTTTTATGGGATTTGTGCTTCATTCCTGGGGGGGTTTTGTTGGATTTAAGGAATTGTGGAGCTGTTTATGAAGGTCCTGGGGAGGGGATGTCCTGGCTTTGTCCGTCCGACCGCTGACAGCTTCGTATGGAGCTAAAATGGGCTCAAAATGGTTCTGGTGTGAACCCAAACTGGGTTTTTATGGACGTTTTGCCGTGGTTCTGGGAATTCCTCTCCTGCCTGGGGGAACCTTTAGGTTTTGGGTGAATTTTGGGGGCTCTTGGAGCAGCAAATGGTTCCCTTAAACCCCGGTGAACTCAACGCTCCGAGGTTTTTGGGTGATTCCAATGGAAAATTGAGTTGGTTTTGTTCATTTTAAACTCAAGGGAGTTGGAATTTGGGTTAAAATCTTAACAAATCCTCTTTTCTTGGCTTTCCAGGTTATGAAGGTTACGGCTATGGCTACGGCTACGGCCAGGACAGCTCGGGGGGTTACGGGTATGGGGTGGCCACCTCCAACTCTTGGGACGTGGCCAACTCGGACGTGGAGATGAACCCCGACGGCTTGGCCAACGCCGACGCCGTCATCGCCAAGATGAACCAACGCTTGGACATGGTGGGGCACATGGAGGCTGACGCCATGCAGGGAGGACCCTACGGAGCCGGCGGGGACAGGTGAGGGTGGGAGGAGCTGGGTTAATGATCTACAGCTCGTTAAGAGGCGTCGCTGCTCGGGTTCTTCCTCCCCTGCTCATCCTCTTCTCGTTTTCTTGACCTGAGCGAGCGTCCAACGCTGGTTCCACCATCCCTGGAACCTTAAAATAGGATTTTAATTCAACTTCCATCCATTTTTGGCCAAAAAACCCAAGATTTGGGACTTTTTAGCGCGGCGTTTTGAAATTTGGGGTTCTTCAGTAAAATAATAATGATACAGAACGTTGTCCTGAGCTGGAGCAGGTACTTCCAGAGCAGTGCTGAGCAAAACAAGGCGCTCCTCACGTTTAATTTGAGTTTAAATCCCTCCTTTTTGGTGAACAGAGGGGACACCGCTCGGCTCTGCGACGTGGCCAAGCCCTCGTTAATATTTAAGCACCAATAAACAGTTTTCTTGCCCCAAAAGTTTTATTTATTAAGGTGCAAGGTGAGTTCTGAGCCAGGACTCAGTGTTTTTACAGGGAGACTCCTCGCTCGGGGTGTTTTTGATCCCTTAAAATACACTGGAGAGAGTAAAATTCAGGAGGAAACATTAATAAATTTAATAAATTAATGTGATTGATAGAAATGTGAGTGGTTTCCTACGCTCCAGAAGAGCAAAGCTCCTATAAAATCACCCCCCTACAAAACTCAGTTGGTTTTCCAGTTGGGAAAATGGTTTCTTAATGAAGAAATAGGAATGAAAATCCCTTGAAAATCGGGAGCGAGGAAGGATGGGTCTGGAATGGTCCAAGGTTGGTCTTTGAGTAACTGAGGAGTCAACCACGCTGCTCCTGGAGGTGTTTCTGGAGAAGGTGGAAGCTGCTGGGAGGAGGAACAGCTCTTGGTTTGCTTCAGCTGCTCGTTTTGCAGCAGATGTTTGGGATGAAGCCTGAGCTGGTGGAGGAACCTCTGCTCACTGTGGTTGTTTTTTATTATTATCTGAATTCTTTTACTATTTTTGAATTCTTTTGAAACGTTTTGGCAATTCTGAAACAAATGGGTGGTTCCAGGAGCTCCCTGGCATCAGGGTTCTCCTGCATCTCTGGTTCCTCCACCACAGGGAAACACAACCTTGAAGCTCCATCACCAGCTCTGCGTCCTGTCCCACCACCCCCGCGTTGAAAAACACATCCATGGATTGAGAACTCCACCTAAAAACCTGGTTGGAAGGGTTTGACCTCAAGGATTCCTTGCCCACTTGTCTCTTGCAGGTACGACTCGTACGAATCCTACGACTCGAGGTCTTCCATGAACGACCGCGACGTCTACCGCTCCGGCTACGACTACGGTGACCCCGACCCCGACGCCGAGAACGCCTACGAGGGTCACTACGAGAACTTCTACGGGACCCGGCGGGATCAATACCAGAGCAGAGCACGGGAGAACTTCACTCAACGGGGTCAAAACTGGGGTAGAGAGGGACGCAATAACAGAGCCATGGGCTCGTCCTACGCCGGGCGCATGGGTGGGCAGTGGAATGAACCTCCCCAATCCATGGGATCGCGAGGTCTCGGTCCCCACGGCTCCTCCAGGCTCCCTTCCCTCTTCTCCCACAACATCCTTCCCGAACTGGGCATGTTCCAGGGGATGCGAGGGTTCTCGGGCAACGCGCGGTACGGAGGAGGGATGATGAAACAACGCATGAGGAGGAACTGGAAGATGTGGGACTCGGATTTTAAGGTGGGTATTTGGGTGAGATCCTTGGGTCGAGGTTCATTGCCCAACAGATCCCAGCATCCTTCCGTGGGAGGCTCCAAAACACCCCTTGGGAAGCTCCAAAACACCCCTTTGGAAGCGACCATGGATAATTCTGCCTCTTGTTGGCGTTGTAGCCAAGGTGGCTGCGCTCCGTTGCGTTGCTCCATGAGACGTTTGACTCCTAAAAACCTTGTTTTGTTGAAGATAGGAGAATATCCCAATCCTTCACGGCTCAATCCCCCATATTATGGGATAGAGACGTGGTGGATTATGTCCTTCCTGATCAAATCTGCCTGCTAGAAACTTAATTCAAGAAGCTCGACTCGCTAAAAATGAGCAGAATAAGATGTTGCTGCTAAAATAAGACCTCGCTGGGTGGCTGCTCATGTTTCTGGGGTTGACCTTCCTTTCCTTGCAGCCCCAGAAGAAGAAAATCAAAAAGGATCCCACCATGAGGAAGCGGAAGCAAACGAACAGCTCGGATGAACCCGACAGCAAGGCGGCCAAGACGGACGGCTCCGATAATTCCGACTCGGAGAACGGTGAGGACAGAGCAGCTTCCTGGGGCTTCAGGAGGGGACAAAGCCCCTTAATGCAGCGGTGGAATTGTTGGGGTCTCTCTAGGTCGCTGCTCTTAATGCTGCTTTTGTTTCTTTCAGATGAAATGGAAGGAGAATCGGGAGAAAAAGAGGAGAAAGAGGGGTCCAGAGGCGTAAGTAAAGTTCAAAGCTGGTGGGGGGCTGATCCTTGGGCTCCTGCGTTATTCCCAAAGGGAGTTGGGGAGGATGGGAGTGAGATGCTCCATGGAGGGACGTGTGGACATCGTGGGGACTTCACAGGTGGCTGCAGGGTCACCGTGAGTGCCTTAACGGTGTCCAAATGTTGTGTGTGAGAGCTTTGAGTTGGGAAGAGCCTCAACTCGCTGCGATGTGGAGATCCCAGAGCGTGGAGAATCCCAGGGCATGGGATTCCCCAGCATGGGATTTCCCAGCACTGTGAGAGCGCCCGGATCCGGTGGAGATGCCCAGGGAGGGGTTGAGAGGTGGTGGAGATGTGGAACGAGCCCCCTCAGGGTGGTTTTAACTTCCCAACGTGGTTTTTTTTTTTAGGAAGGAGATGATGAAGAGGGAAAAGATTCAGAGAAAGGTGAGTTCACACACGTGGTGACCTGTTTGTCCCCCTCAAGGAGCACGACCCCCCCTCCAGTCGAGGGCTCCAAGAGATTCCCACTGGAATCCCATGGGTTCTTCAGGCTCCTTTCGGTTCCGTTCGCTCCGTTTGCCTCGTGGCTTCGCTGTCCTGGTTCGTTGCGTCTTGGTGACCTGAGCTAAACCTCTGCACCTTTTCCACCCAAGGTGTCCCTGAGTCCCCTGGGGACACCGCTCTGGTGCTGGGATAGATATTGGGGGCCCTACGAGCCGTGGAGGCTCCGGTGGGATCGAACCTTCCCGGGGCACTGATTCCCTCGGGATGAGACCTCTCCGCTGCCGGGGGCAGGGGACTAGCTCAGCCATGGTGTCTGCATTCAGTCAGATGAATCCCATCCTTTGTGTCTGCTCAGGGATAAGGGAATGCTGCAAAAACCCTTCTAGGGAGGAGCTGGATCCTTTCCTCAAGGTAGGTGGGGGAAGCCGCTGGCCTCGGGGCTCAGGGAACCAGATTTAATTCCCCACCAGGACGTAGACTTGACCTTGGGGTAAGTTGGTCAGGTTGGGAAACAAGACCAAACCCTTCCCAGTTTGGAGAAAAGCACCACAATCCCAATGGGATTCTCCTTGGAGAGGAGCAGGAGGGCTGGAAAGAAACCTCTTGGCGAGACGTGGGGGGGTCCTCGCTGCCCGTGGGCAGCAGAAATTCAACAGCAGGCAGACAGAAACAGCCTTTTTTTATCCCAAAAATGAGCAGTAGAAATTCCACCCCCCCTTTCCTCCAGTGTTATCGCGTCGCCGCTTTGAGGCTGAACCAATCAGAGCAGGAGGTTCTTAATTAATTAATTACAGCTCCACGTATTGATGATTCTTAATACTTAAACATTTAGGAAACACTCAAAATCCCAAGAATTAAAATAAAAAGGCTGCGAAACCACATCAGAGGCTTCTTGCTGTGGTTCTCCCCTCCGCCCCCCGCCCACCGAGTCCTTTTTTGGGTTAAAAACCCCCTCATTTGGGGTGGACGGCGCTGCTGAGGTTCCACCCGAGGGAAGTTCTCGTGGATCAGGTGGTGTTCTCCTCAAGGAGTGCCCTGAAATCCACCCTGCTTTAAACACTTAGGTGCTTTAACAATTCAAGAAGAGATCAGTCAAATCAAACGCAAATTGCAGGCGGGCAAGAAAACCCAAGAGAGGCAGAAGAAGAGGCATCGGGATCGCATGGTGGAAAGGTAACTCCTGTTTTATCTCGTTGGGTTTGAGCGTTGCTTCCTTCTTGGGGACCATCAGGCTCATGGTTGGGCTCCGTCCTCTCATTCCCAGTTGTCCCAGTGTGTTTGTTCCTTGTAGAAGCCGCTTTGCTCTCCCGCTGTCCGTGCTTAAAAAATAAATGGGGGGGGAAAAACCCCTCTTGGGAACATCCCAAAACGGCTTAAAAAGGATTGGAGGCTCCCAGGAGTTGATCTGCCCACCCCTTGAGTAGGTCCGGTGAGAAAGCGGTGCCGTGGGTTGAACGTTGCTTCTCCTCTGGTTCTCTCTCTGCAGGATCCAGTTTGTTTGCTCGTTATGCAAATACCGGACCTTCTACGACGACGAGATGAACAATCACCTCGAGAGTAAATTCCACAAGGAGCACTTCAAGTTTGTAGGCACCAAACTGCCTCAGCAAACAGCTGACTTCCTGCAGGTGAGACTCCAGAGGTGTTTCTGTCCCCTGGATTGAAGAATTCAGGGTTATTTTATCTTCTCCTCCTCCACCTTCTCCTCCTCCACCTTCTCCTCCTCCACCTTCTCCTCCTCCACCTTCTCCTCCTCCACCTTCTCCTCCACCACCTTCTCCTCCACCACCTTCTCCTCCACCACCTTCTTCACCATTGTGAATATTATGATTATTTTGGAGGTGCTGTAAGGCTCCTAAACTGCTCCTCTAAGTAACAGTGGTGGAAACTGCTAGAGAAGGTGGAGTAAAGTTGAGTTAAAGCATTGAAGGTGCTACTCCTTCGTTGCACTCTGCTTTTAAATGGGTCACTTCACCTCTGGTCTCACTGGTTGTACTGGTAGGAGATAAAATTGTGGTAGTAAACAGGTTGTGGTGGCTGGAGTGAGGGATTTACATGTCCTACTCATAGAACGGTGGGATCTGTAGGACCTTTAGGATGAGTATGATGGAGAGATGCACCCAAAAGTGATTAATAGTGAATAATTCCACTGGGCAGGAATATGTCACCAATAAAACCAGGAAAACCGAGGAGCGCCGTAAAGCCATCGAGGACATCAACGCCGTCATTCAGCAGATCTACAGGGACCAGGACCTTACACAGGGTGAGTTCCTCAAATAGTAAAGGAATAGTGGGAAGGGGAAGGGAGGAACTTCTGGCTCTGCTGAAGAGTAAAGTTACTCAAAGTTTGAGTCATAGAGGGGCCTGGGGTGGTTGGAGAAGGGGCTTGGGGTGGTGGGAGAGGAGGAGTCCAGGGGGTGGTGGTCAGAGAGGATTCCAGAGTGGTCAGAGAGGATTCCAGGGTGGTCGGAGAAGGTCCCATGGGCCCTGGAAAGGAGTTTTTGGTGCAGGCTGGAGTAAAATCCAGAACACAACGCAGATCCCCGGATTATTTTCTGGTTCATTCCATTCTCATCTCCCTCCTCAGATGTTGGCATGGAGCATTTCATCAAGAAGGTGGAGGCAGCTCACTGTGCTGCCTGTGACCTCTTCATCCCCATGCAGTATGGAATCATCCAGAAACACCTCAAGTCCCTCGACCACAACCACAACCGCCGGGTGAGCAGGCAGGGAGGTGCCTGGGGGGGTCTCGCCGGCTTCAGCAGCCACGGCAGGAGCAGGAATTTGGGTGGGTTTAGCTCAGGTGGTTCCTGAGACCAGGGAGAACCTCGCTCCAGGGCCTTCTTGAGGAGCTCCATGGCTGCCTTCTCGAGGAGCTCCGTGGCTGCCTTCTCGAGGAGCTCCGTGGCTGCCTTCTCGAGGAGCTCCGTGGCTGCCTTCTCGAGGAGCTCCGTGGCTGCCTTCTCGAGGAGCTCCGTGGCTGCCTTCTCCAGGAGCTCCGTGCGTGCCTTCTCCAGGAGCTCCGTGGCTGCCTTCTCCAGGAGCTCCGTGGCCTTCCTCAGGAGCTCCGTGGCCTTCCTCAGGAGCTCCATGGCCTTCAGAGCTTCTCCGTGAGAGCCTGTAGTTAATCATGGAATTGTTATGGTTGGAAGGGACCTCCAGGGTCATCAAGTCCAACCTTTATCCCATCATATTCCTGACCATTAGACCATGGCCTCAAGTGCCCCATCAACCCGTTTTTTGAACACCCCCAAGGACATTTTGGTGTTCTTGTATCTCCAAAAGCTTTCCAAAAAGGGTTGTTGGGGTGAGGAAGCACCTCCAGCAAAGCCTCTTGCAATCTCCAAATGAGATCTTGCATCTTCTCACCTTGTTTTGTGCAAAATAAAGCTCCTGCTGCTGAGCTGTGACTTAATTACCGACCTCGGGAGTTAATTAGACAACATCTAAGTGGGCTTCTTTTTTTTGTGCTCCTGTCCAGGCCATGATGGAGCAGTCCAAGAAGTCGTCGCTGGTCGTGGCGAGGAGTATTCTCAACAACAAATTAATCAGTAAGAAGCTGGAGCGGTACCTGAAGGTGGGTGTTTGTGGAGCAGCTTGGTGGGGTTGAGCTGATCGCGGTGCTTCCGTGCCGTAGGAATTCCTGGAAGCCCCTGGAAGGGGATTCCCACCAGGTGAATGTTTTGCTTTCTTGTTTCAGGGTGAGAATCCGTTCACGGATGATCCAGAAGAAAAGGAGGAGCATGAGGAAGGAGAAGGAGGAGCCAGTGGAAACGCAGAGGAAGGGATGGCAGAAGGAGTGGATGAAAACAAGGATGAGGAGGAAAACGTGGAGGAGGAAAATCCCGAGGAGGAAAATCCGGAAGAGGAAAACCTGGAGGAGGAAAATGCAGAAGAAGAAGGAGAAAATCCAGAGGGAGAAAATGCAGATGAGGAAAACAAGGATCCTGAGGAGAACCCAGAAGGAGCTGAAAATGAGGAGCAACGAGAAGAAACAGGGACAGAGACAGAAATGGAGGCAAAAGCACAAACAGAGGCAGAGCCCGGGGCAGAAATCCCGGCGGAGAATTCCCTGCCCGCAGAGGAATCACTCCCAGAGGAGGAGGAGCAAGAGGCAGAAGTAGAAGGTGCAGAGGTGGAAGATGAGGAGGAAGAGAGCGAGGAAGCTGCTGCAGCACGAGAGGACGAGGATGTGGAGTAAAGACCTGAAGGGTTTTGTTGTTTGTTCGTTCTTTTTAAAACAACTCTGAATTTCATAGCACACGTCCCGAGTTCTCATTCTACTCAACTCACTTAGGCAGCGGGAGCCTGTAAAGTGATTTTTGTTGTTTTTTTGGAAAATAGAGGCTTTTTTTTTTACCAAATCTTCATTTATTTTTGTTTTTTTAGTAGCTAGGTTTTGTGTGGTCTCTGTTTCTTAGGTGGCTTCCTACCAGGAGAATTTCCTTTGGAGCATGCGTGCGGACTTCTCGAGCCGGCGAGCGGAAACCTCTTCTCTTCCCCCTGGAATCAAAACTTTATTTAACAAAGATGTTTGTCCCCTTTTAGCCTGAAAAGAGCAGAAAATTCAATTCTGGGCTCTGAATTTCAGTGTTAACACCATTGAGGTTCTGCATCACCTCCGTGTGACCGTAATATTCCCCCCTTCCCCAATGTTTTCTTCTTCACGCAGAGCGAGACGTAAGTGGTGTCGACGTTGTGTTGTTTGTAAGATGCTTTTCTTTTCAAGGTGAATGTCTTGGTGGGTGGAGATAAAAGGACTGTCCTGAGATTTTCTGTGATTCTGCCTTAATTTCTGGTGCCCCAGTAAAGCTTGGGAGAGGTCGGAGGCTTAAAACCGGGCTACAAACCCTTGGTGTCCCCGTTGTTCTTTGGGTCCAGCTCTCCTTCCTCGGGTGGAGCAGATTTACACCTTGGTGTTAGCAGTGAGCACGTGGTTGGAGCTGTTGTTGGTTCATCATCACCTTGGAGTATGGATCCTCCTTCCTGGAATGAGAGGAGTAAGGAAATGGGTTTCCACGGCACCGCAGAGGTTGTTCCTGCTACGGAGAGAGGTGTCTGGGAGCTTTCCTGGTGGATGGGTTGATGGATAAGGATGGGAATCACCGGCGTGATGCCACGTCCAACCTCCAAACTCCAACCCACATCTCCAACTCGGTGTAAAGTGTTTGTAGGAGAAGCATTTCCCCTGGAGGTGGGCGATGGAAGTGTTAACGTGAAGACAGAGAGGGACTGCTCCCACCAAACCCTTTCCTCCTGTGTGGATCACCGGTGGCAGCGACTCACTGGATCTTTGGCTGTGCCTGGGAAGTCCTCTGCGAGCCAGTGGGATTGAGAGATGGATGAGGGAGGGAATATTTCCCCCTCTCCACGCCAGGGAGATTTGATTACCCATGGAAACACCAAGCTTGGGTCCTCAACTGTTTATCCCGGGCGGTGAACCCCTCTCCTGCCAACAGACACCTCAAAATTAGTCCTGGAAAAGATTCTTTTCCCAACATAATTAATAGCTGGAGTCACTAAATACCTCATTTGGGCTCTAATGAGTTTGCCTCGTTACCTCTCGTTGTGGCTATGGCTTGATCCTGGTGTCAACACCCTTGGGAGTGTTGGAAGGTGTTGACCTTGGGAGGCATCCACTGCTCTCGGGGTGTTCTTGCCCACGGAGCTCATCCCCAGGTCTCTCTTTGATGAGCTCAGAGCAGTGTAATTATCACTGAGCAGCTTAATTACTGCCAGGCACCTTCAGGGTGATGATTCCGATGGCTGGAAAAGCCAGGAGGAGGCTGCAGGGTTTGGAAGCCACCTCGGCAGCATCTTCCCACGTTTTCCTACTCGGAGGCGTTGAGCGAGCCGCCGGCATCTGCTCGGATCCAGGCTGTGCCAAGAAACAGAGCCTGGATTCTGTCGCCTCCTTTCACAGAGGAGCCTGGCGGTGATTCCCAGGTTTCCTCCTGGTTTTCCCTCTCTGTAGGAACCCCCCGAGCTCAACGTAATCCACTGGATTTATCCCAATGGAAACCACCCTGGTGGAAGGGCTGAGCCCCGCGCCCTGGTTGCATTTTGCTGCGTTGGAGGGGTGAAGTTTTCAGAAATAGCTGCAGCTTCGGGTTTATGGCAGAAAATTGAGGTTCTTTAAGCAGAGTGGGCTGCCTTAAATATTATTATAAC
>VZRW01012085.1:384-40089 GCA_013398125.1 Aegotheles bennettii
CTGAGGGAGAAGGAAGGGATGCTCAGGGAGAAGGAAGGGATGCTCAGGGTTCCATCAGGTCTACTGAGGGAGAAGGAAGGGATGCTCAGGGACAAGGTTGGGTTGCTGAGGGAGAAGGTTCCATCAGCTCCACTGAGGGAGAAGAAGGGATGCTCAGGGAGGAAGGTTCCATCAGCCCCACTGAAGGAGAAGGAAGGGATGCTGAGGGAGAAGGAAGGGATGCTGAGGGAGAAGAAGGGATGCTCAGGGAGAAGGTTCCATCAGCCCCACTGAGGGAGAAGGAAGGGATGCTGAGGAGAAGGTTCCATCAGCCCCGCCAAGGGGGAGGGTGCCATCGGCCAACCCAAGGGCCCCTCATGTAAAGAAATGGCAGCTGACAGTCAAGCTTGTTCTCCCCCACAAGTCTTTTTGGTCACCCCTTGTCTTTACACCCCACCAAAGACCATGGAGGTGGCCCGGACAGGTGCCATGGCTGCTCCCCACCATCGGGCTGGCTCATCCATGAGGCTGACCTTGGAGGTGCCATGCGTGGGGTCTGTGCTGCTGCCTGCACTTTGGGCAGGAGGCTTCAAATACAGAGCTTCTCCAAGGTCTTGGGTGCTGGTGGAGGAGGCTCCTCCAAGGATGCTCCACAGGGTTTGCATGAGCCGGTTTCAGCCCGTGGCCACCTGCATCTTGCTATCCCACTGGATTTGATTCCTGAACCCGTGCAGTCCTTGCTGGGTGCACCGTGGGTATCCATCAGAGCAAGGAGTGCCGGTGGTGGCCGTGCCTCTGATCTTGGGACCCGCTGCCCTCCTCGTGGGCCGTGGTGCTGGGTCTCATACAGGCATGCCTAGCCCTCGTGCTTCCCTCGTGGCCATGTGCTGATCCCTAGGAAACCGTGGTGGCCTCAGCATCCTCTGTGTCCCACTGAAGCCCGGTCTGCCTGCCACCCGACCGGCCGCACCCGTGGGCTCAGCTGGGTGAGGACCGCAGGGGGTTTGTGGCTCCAAAAAGCTCTGCTTGGTCTGGCAAGTGGGCGTGAGAAGGTGGCAAATGAGCTCTGCACGGGCATTAGCTGGGTTTAAACCCCTGGTGGTTGGTGGCAGCGGTACAGGCAGCACTGGGAGCACTGGTGGGTCCCATCCCCTCGAGTTCTCTGCCTGGGACACCCTTTCAGGAGGTCAGAAGCTCCTCTGATGCTTGGGGAGCTGGTTTAAGATGCCTTCTCCTAGGTGCAGCATGAGCAGAGCTGTGCCGTGGGGGAGGAAGGGGAGAGGTTTGGGGGGGTGGAGTGAGCTGGGGTGCGTGTGAAGCTGGATCCAGTTCCCTGCACACCCTGATCCCTGGGAGCCTTGGGGTGTCTCAGCCGTGGCTCCGGCGCAGGGCTCTGGCACAGTGTGGCTCTTGCACGGAGCCCCCGAGCATCACTCTGAGCCCTTGGCCGTGTGGTGGTGGCTCCCTGCCCCATCCCCTCCTTGGCAGGGCTCTGCTCCAGCTGCCCGAGCATCCCGGGGCTCGCTGGGGCTGCACACACAGCTCGTGGGCAGGCAGACTGGGGGCGTGAGCAGATGAGATGGGGGGGCTGCGGGGCTCCGGCTGCCCCGGCGGTGCCGCAGCTGGGACATCCTCAGCCCTGCTGCCAAGGGAACACCAGATGCCACGGGAGCAGGGGGGGCTGTGGGAGGATTTGTGGCTTACTGGGCTAACGGATCTCCACCCACTGGTGCTGGTTTGACTGGGGGGATCTTGGTGCCCCCCTGTGATGCTCTGCTCTTACGTGGGAGCTTCCTCAGCACACCCAAGAGGAATTCTTGCAGCTCCCCTGAGGGTGCGGGGCTGGCCCACGTGCGAGTGACTCCTGGTTTGTGGTAGTTGGTGGTGTGCCAGAGGTCCTGCCTGCAGGACAGGGACTTGTGCCCATGCTGGGGAAGGCCACAGCTTGCAGCAGTGCCCCAACACCTGCTTTGGTTTCTGGGGTGGTTGCCTGGCCCCTGCCTGCTTCAGGACTGACCTTGACCTTGGGAGGTGTTGAGCATCCCTTTGGACTGCACTTCCCATCCAAAGGCTTGGTCAGCTGGCGTGTAAGGGCCAAACCCTGCTGAACCTGTCCTCCACCCCCCCCTGCTCTGTGTGTCAGCTGAAATGGATGACTTTCCAGGGCTGGTTGTCCAGTGTTGGGTGGAAACAATGCTTGGGATGGCCAGGGCAGGAGCTGGACTCTGCTGAGATGTTGCTTTCATTCCGTGGGACTCTACCTCTCGTGTTCATGGGAGAAGTGCTGTTGAGTCATACCTGCTTAACCAAGCCAACCATGACCTGGCATGTCCTTGACAGCCCATGTGGTGGGGATGCTGACAGGAGCTTGGGGATGTGCAGAGGAGGGACCACTGGCAGTGGTGGTGGCTGCTCCATCACTTTGTGTGTGCTGGTGGAGGAACCATGTCTGGGGTGCGTGAGCCTGGAGATGCACTGAGCATCTGGTCCTGATTATTTTGCTTGTCATCTGGTGTGATTTGGGAAGATAAAACCTTCTCCAGAGGTGACAGTACCTTCCACAACCTGGCTCCTCAGGGGAGAGGTTGTTCCTGCAGTGGGGACAGACCCCGAAGGGACAGGGTCCCACTTGCTCAGGAGAGTGGGCTTCATGCCCTGCTAGGGCTGGTGAGTAGAGCCAGGAGGGGCTTTCTCCTGGTTGCTACAGGAGGTCCTTGGGAGGGAGGGAAGGTTTCAGTTGTGTTTTCATGGATCCCTTTGGCGAGAGAAACATCAGCCTGAGCTGTTTGGCCATGTCTGATGGACATCTGGAGTGGCACAAGAAGACCTGCAAGCTTGGTTTGTGCTGGGAAGAAAGAGGTGGGAGTTGCAGTGACTTTCAGCCTCTGCAGCTCTTGTTGTCCTTGACCTGTTGACCTTTGTTGAGAAGCTGCCTCTGCTTAGCCCAAGCTCCCTGCTCCAGCAGACACGATGGCTTGTAGAGACCTTGTGCGTCTTTGGTCTCCACACCTGAGCTCTCATCTCCACCTCGTGTTCCTCCTGCCAGAGGCACTCTCAAGCCATTTTATTTAGCAATGGGCAGATGTTACCTCTGGTTTGGTTGCTGCTGCTGCTGTGTCATCTGTTTGATGGCACCGAAGCCTTTGTAGAGCTACTGGAGCTGTAACCACGTTTAAAGCAGAGCAGCCTGTGCAAGATGGGAGAGGTCACTGGGACACAGCAACCACATGTGCTTTGTAGAGGCTATTTCCATCATCCAAATTACACACTTCACATCCACCAAAGACCGAGGCTTCTCATCAAAGCTGGCTGGCAGCTGGGCTTGCTAATTACACCAGCACTGGGGCCAGCGTGGTGGAGGAGCTCACTGCACCACTGCGGGCACTGGGGTGCGGTGCCCAGGCTGATTGCTCCACTTACCTGGAGGTCCCCAGAGCACCTCCAAGATCCTGCAGTTGCTTTCTGCAGCTGCTCCCTTGGCCATCTCTTGCTCTACAGCAGCCTTTAAGTGGTTGCTGATTCATGGAAACCAATGGGCGGCTGGTCTTGCATGGCCAGAGCCCAGGCAGCACACGTGTGAGCCCAGGGGGAGATGGTGTTCCCCAAAATGCTCCCTGCAGGAGCCTTTGCAGCCCTGCCAAGCTCTGCAGGTGCAGCTGTGACCCCTGTCAGTCCTGCAGCACTCGGCTGGCAGCAGGTGGGCAATGCCACCCTGCCCCGGTGGCCCAGCAGGGCAGCATGTTCCTGTGGAGACCTGGTACCTCCACGGGGCTGACACACAGGTGGGAGAGACTCTGGCGATGGCGGGGCCGGGCAGTGGGTGCCAGAAGCCCATGGGTGGTGGGGAGGAGAGCCAAGTGTGGGCAGATGGGCTCCTCGAAGGGCAGGAGCTTCACGTTGTATCTGACTGTGGTTGGTTTAAAACAAACCACAGTGCAGGGAAGATGCTCGGCTGGTGTCTGGCACGTCCTGTGTGAGCACGTTCCTGGCTCCGGTGGAGATGATCTCACCAAGGTATCCCTTCCCGAGGAGATCCCCTCCTGATGACTGTCCTTGTTGGTCAGGCACGTGGCGTGGGATTAAAAGGAGCATCCCTGCCCTACGGTGTTCCTGGCTGTCTGTCCAAGCTGGCTGTGGGGCTGTGCAGCAGGAGACCACGAGGAGGTCAGAGACCAAGTAGCTCTTCACAGTGATGGGAGGGGGTTATTGCCTCGGAAAGCAGAGCGGCTCTCCTGGTGTCAATGTTATTCTGCTCTCAAGACCCCTGTGTGGTGGCACCCGTGTGGTTGTTGGGGTGGGGATTGGTTTTCTTCTGGCCACAGGGCTGGGCTCCTGCATTTGGGGATGGGGTGAGGAGAAAGGGGGGAGCTGCACGGTTGTGTTGCTGCTTCACGGTTGTGTTGCTGCTTCCAGCCTGCTCCCGGGAGCTGACAGCGAGTAGTGATGTCTCCTCTCTCCAGCTGAGATGGCTGCAGTGACTGAGGAGAAGGTCTGTAAGTGTGACCCCAGGGCCCCAGAGCTTTCAGCTGGAGCTGTGCTGGATGTGCCACGTTCCCAGCGATATTGGCAGGGCAGAAAAGTGCTAAAAAACCAATAAAATCCAGACTTACCTTTCAACATTTCCCATGGAGAAGTAGCAGAGCAGGCACTGGAAGGCAAAAATATTTGGGGATGCGCTGCTGAAACAAATTCCTCCCCCAAAGAGCCTGGAAATTGCTGTGCAAGTGGGGCTTTCCCAGTGAGTGCCTGCATCCCACCCCCAAATCCAGCATCTGTCCACTGAGAACGTATGGAGTGATGCGAACTGCAATTCTGGAAGTGCTCTTTAGGATCTGCTGGTGGGATGTGACCACAGTGGGACCTGGGCAGTCTCCCCTCCAGGCCTTGCTGTCCCCTGAGAGCAACTGCTGGGGGCTCCTGGGATGGTTTGCTGTGCAGAAGCCCACCCATGGGTCCTGCCTGGTGCAGGTGCCTCACGAGCAGTGTGCTCCCAGCTTGGGTGGCACTGGGGGAACTGGTGGCAGTCCTGGGTCCTTCTGGAGAGTCTCCTCCTGATTCCCCTTGCCCCCAGCTTTGTGTCCTTGGCTTCTCATGCTGTGGCACGTGTCCCTGTGCCCACAGCCCTTCCCTGGCAGGAGTCCCCTCTGCCACCACCCTGCTATGTCCGTGTAGGTTACCAGCTCATTCCTACACCGCTTCTCATGGTGCCAGACAGCCATTCCCCTGGTCCTCCCTCCCTGCCCGCTCTCCCTCGAGCACCCAAGGTCAGTTCTTGGCTGGTGCTCGTGCCCTGCGTGGGGGAGGATCAGTTCCAGCTCAGCATGGAGCTGCAGTGTGCACCCTCTGAGGTGTCACCCAGGAGTGACACCAGCCACAGTGTGCACCCTCCGAGGTGTCACCCAGGAGTGACACCAGCTGCTCCTGCCAGCCCATCTGCCGTGCCCAGTGGGTGCCTCCTGGCCTGGCTGGGGACACCGGGTAGTTTGCTGCAGGGTCTCAGTGTCAGGTGAACCTGCTGACACGTCCTCTGAACTGGCCACTCGTCCACTCCAGAGCATCCCATGTGTCACCACGCGTGTGGCATTGGGTGCCCTGTGTGTGCGGTGGCAGCGGTGTCCTGGCAGTGTGTGTGGCATTCCTGGTGCCGGTGGCAGTTGTGGATGGAGCCGTGAAGCTGCTGGGTTTGGATCCACGCTGGGCGGAGCGGGGATGGCTCTGTCCTTTGGGGATGGCTCTGTCCTTCGGGGATGGCTTCGTGCTGTCCTCTTCAGGCTTCACATCTGGAGGGTGCCTCGTGCGGAGCTGTGGGAGTGCAGGGAGTGGGGGATCAGCCACGGTGCAGCTCTGCTGTGTCCCCCACCCTACAGAGTCACCTTCTCGGAGCCTGGGCAGGGGGTGTGGGGTCTCTGGCTCGGCGTGAGGGGCCTGGCCGGGCAGGCTCCGTGCGGAGGGGCCGGGGGAGCGGGGCTTTCCCACGCTGCTGCATTGCAGCTCGGAGCCGGAGCCGAGCGCGGAGGGGAGCTGGGAAGGCAGGGGATGCTGCATTGCAGGGCTGAGATTAGAAGCTGTGCAAATGGAGATGTGGCTGTGTCAGGGCGGGTGTGACAGTGACGAGCAGTGCCCGGCACACCCGCTGAGCTGCTCCTCTCCCCTCTAATCCATTTCCTCCACGTTTTGTTGCGCTGGAGCATTTCTTTCATTCCTTACGCTGTTATTTGTCGTGTCCAATCGAGGCTGTAATGTATTTTTTATTAATCCAGGAGAAGGGCTGAGATTCATCTCCCGCTGGAAGGAGCTGCTGGAGTCCGTGTAGGGGAGCTTGGCAGAAGCACAGGGTGACTGGGCAGGGGGTTTTCCTCGCTCCTGGAAGGAGGAGGTGGCTCTGGAGCCAGGCAGGGCAGCATGGTGTGTGAGCTCGGTGAAGGTCCTGTGTGTGCAGAGCAGGGGCAGGGACGTGTCCCCACGCTGCCCGGTGACACGCAGGTGTGTCCTGCAGCAGGGACACGTGCCTCCCCCTCGGTGGACATGTGAGCACGCCGGTGCTGTAGAGACCACAGGGTATCCCACAGCCACCCGGTGTAGCCACTGGTGATGCTTACTCACTCCACATCCCTCTGGTTCCGTGTCAGCCTCCTTATCTCTGTCCTGGAGCCCTCCTGCTCATCGGGAGGTGGGCACTTTGCAGCCCTCCCCCAGCCAGAGCACCTGCACGGTCAGGCCTGAAGCACCCCCTGAAACTGCAGCAGGAATTTCTGGCAAACCCAGGAGTTATTTTCTGAGGATGTGGAGGCAAGGCTGCTCCCTCCTTGCATCTCCCCTGGGCTGGATCTTGGCCTGTGGCAATGCAAGTGAGGAGGGGGTGGCGAGCTGGAACCTTCTAAAGCGGACCCAGGAGGTGGCTTTTGGTGAGGAACTGGAACTGAGGGTTTGGTGCTGCACTGATGGAGCTGTGGTTCCCTTGGCAGGCTGTGTGCCTGGCTCGGGGCTGCAGGTGGGGTGATGGAGGGCTGAGCTCCCCACCAGCCCCATGGGCTGTGCTCTGCTCCGGGGGGTGAACCTCAACCGCTTGGTGAGCTGCAAGGACGGCTCCTGGCTGAGGTCCTCTCAGCCTGCTGGAGCTGCTGGAGGTCGTGGTTGTTCTCGTGCAGCCCAGGAGGATGGGATGAGGCCTGTGGTGTGTGAGCTGGAGGGGGAAGTGTTGCAGCTGCAGCGTGGCTGAGGGCAGCACCAGGGGAAGGCTGAGCTGCTCTTGCTCCTCGTGCCAGCCCTGCTGGGCACCTGTGTGCTCGGGGTCTGGGATCACTGCGTGTCCCACCTCTGCACACCCCGGGCAAGGCTGTGTCACCAAGAGTCACAGAGCTGGCAATGAGACCCTGCAGCAGGACGAGCTTCTCCAGCAGCTCCCCTGGCCAGACCCAGTCATAGAATCATTCTGGTTGGAAGGGACCTCCAGGGTCATCAAGTCCAACCGTTATCCCATCATATTCCTGACCATCAGACCATCAGACCATGGCCTCAAGTGCCTCATCAACCCGTTTTTTGAACACCCCCAGGGACGGTGACTCCACCACCTCCCTGGGCAGCCCATTCCAGTGCCCAACCACCCTCCCAGTAAAGAACTTCTTCCTAATCTCCAACCTAAACTTCCCCTGATGGAACTTGAGGCCATTTCCTCTTGTCCTGTCATAGCAATTGGGGGGAAGAGACCAACACCAGCCTCACTACAACCTCCCTTTAGGGAGTTGTAGAGGGCAGTCCTTGCTGGCTGTGCTGGGAGCCCAGGCTGGCTGGTGCTGAGCTCCTGTGAAGCTTCCACCTCCCTGCTTGGGACTGAAATGTCCCTGATGCTGGCACTGCCCCTGCTCCCAGCAGCCTGGCTCTGCTCTCCCTATTCAGGAGCAGCCGTGGAGCACGTTCAGAGCTGCCACTCAGGTACAGCCCCGTTGCTGGTTATTTATAGCCATGTGCACGTTCAGCGTAGCCGTGGGCTGAGAATAACTCACTGGTGAGACACTGCTCAGGATCGTGTGGTCCTGTGCAGCAGCATTGTGGCAGTCTCAGGGTTCCTGTGTGTCAGTGTGGGGTTTGTCTTGGTCCTGCACCAGCCCAGATTGACACCACCAGGAGTTCACCCGGGCTGTTTTCTAGACCGAGGGTTTGTCGTGGTGGTCCTGAGTGGTCCTGTCCTTGGCTGGACGCTGTCAACCTTTTGTGGGGAGCATGGTGGGGACCCCTTTGGGCACGGTTTGGTCTCTAAACCCCACCTCATGGAGAGCAGCCCTTCCCTTGCACAGCCTGGAGTGTGGGGAGTGGTGGGTGCTGGCAGGGAGGGCTTGGGGAGCAGGTCAGGAACCTGCTCTTCAGACCTACAATGCTGGGACTCATCCCTTTAATGGATGCCTCGGGCTGGCAGCACTGGATGCTCTCGGGGTGTTTCCAGTTCACTTTATCTCTGGCGTGGCATTATATTTCCAAGCTGATGCAAACAAGTGGAAGAGTAGATAGTGGCTAATTCCCATCGATTGCTGTGGTGTGGGAGCTCCCCGTGGTGAGCTGGAGCTGGAGCTGGCAGGGAACACGCTGCGGGCCACACGATGGGATGTGCTGTCAGCCTCACAGATGCCTGCTCCCATAGCCCCAGGCTGCCCCAGCCTTGGCTCAGCAGCTGGAGAAGGCTTTGCTTCGTGAACAAACCCAGGGTGACAGAGCCAGGCATGGCTGGGGCATCTTGGCAGGCTCTAAGGTGGGGGTGCTGCCTTGCTGGAGTTGGGACAGCCAGGTGCCCCATGTTGTCCCCACTCCACCTCATGTTGTCCCCAAACCAGGAGGAAAGGTGTTTGATGGATTGTGGTTGGGACAGGGACTGTCCAGCTCTGCCAGGGCATGGCCGATGTGGAGCCATGGGCCACCCAGCTGTGGCTTCTTGCAGCCACCCTGTCTTCAGCCTTCTGACTCACCCCAAGGGAGTGATGAGGAGACAGCTCCAAACTCCCAGTGCACAGAGCAAAAGCAAATAATAAAGTTCAGGTTCCTCCCTGTCCTGGCAGGGGAGAGGCACTGGCACCATCCTGGAAACATCCCTTCTGTGAGCCCGGAGAGGCGTGTGCCTGTTCCCAAGGAGTCAGCCTTGTGCTGCACTTGGGTTTCATGGGGTTTGATGTGGCTGTGGACCAAAAGGTGGGAGTGAATCAGGTCCTGCTCACTTGGTGTGCTGCTCTCCTGTCCCTCTGGGCTGGGGAAGGTGCTGCCAAAGGCAGCGGTGGGGAGTCCCTGGGGACAGCCCACGGGCTTTGCTCCGGTGCTGCTCCAGCTGCCAGCAGATGCCATGCTGCCCTGCCCTCCTGTGCCTCCCACACACCCCAGGTTCCATCAAAAACATGACAAAAACCATTCCAGGGAATTGGAGCCCCTCTGGACAAGCCATGCGTTGCATCTCGGGGTGGGCAACAACAAGGGGTCCTGGGGGCAGAGGTGCCAGTGTACCCATTGGCTCCTGTAGTGGTGGTTTCTTTCCCCAGTAACACGCACGTAGACTTGGCATGGGGTTAAAATCCTGCTCAGCCTGGAGAACGTGTTGTGTGATCGCTGGCCAAGGGAAAGTGCTGGCATTTGCCTGATTCCCAGCCGCAGACCTGAGCCTCGTGTGCCTCGGGCTGTGCATAGCTGGGGGCTCACAGATCACAAACCCGCTGGCTTTTGGCAAATTCCGTTTTGGTGGCTCACCCCAGGTTGATTTGAGGCTGGATGTGTCATTGTTGGACCTCCTGTCTCCCACTGGTTAAATGCACCCAGAAGCTGTCTGCATCCCGACCTAGAGCAAACCCCAGACTTCTGCTCCCTGGTGCTGTGCTGGCGGTGCCGTGGGCAGCCAGGGTTCCTGCCCGGTGTAGTGTCTCAACCTTCCTCCCCAGGACTCTGCCCTGTGCCAGAGCACAAGAGACACAGCCCCTCGTGCTGTCATGCCTGGCCAGCACAGCCCCAGGGGACCTGTTACAGCCTGATCCAACTGCAGCAGTCCTGTGGCTGTTGGGTTCTACCTGGGAGACCAGAGTGCCCCCCAGCAGTTTCGGGGATGCAGGAGGGACAGAGCTGGTGTCCTTAGAATCATAGAATCATTCTGGTTGGAAGGGACCTCCAGGGTCATCAAGTCCAACCTTTATCCCATCATATTCCTGACCATTAGACCATGGCCTCAAGTGCCTCATCAACCTTCATTACGCCAGGCTGAGCGCAGCAGCAGCTTGGGGACCAGGCTGAGACCCTTCTTCCTTATGGACAAGAACATCTGGAAGAGGGCAGATGCTCAGGCAGCAGCACCTTCAGCCATCTCATTTTCATTTCCCTGAGCCCTTTTAGCTGTGCTTTTGCTGTGCTGTGCCAAAGAACATCCTGGTGCTGCTGGAGCTCTAATATCCATCATCCGGCCGCGGTCTGTAGAGCACTCAGAGATTTTGTGCTATTTTCAGTCAGTTTTCCAAGTCGAGCTTATTGGCTCACGGGCGTCTGCTCCCAGATGGGGAACATGTGGTTCCTGCAAGGGAAGGGGAACAGCCCTGCTCATAAAGCAGCATGGGGGATGAGCAAGGGAATCTCTTCCTGGAGCCTGCAAGATGCTTTCAGGGCTGTGCAGAGCTGGGCCTGGAGGTTGGGATTTTAGAGCTGCTCTGAGCAGAGTCTGCGTGGCAGCGTTGCCGGTGGTGGGAGGTCACCTCCCAGCAGATAGATTATTAGTCGTGGGGAAAGTACAGTAACCTGGGGGCAGGATTAAACCCCAGCTCAGCTGCTGTTTGCTCTGCTGTGCGCCTCCCAGCCCTGCTCACTTTTGAAAGCGAGCAGCAAGTCATAAATTGTCCGGGGTGATTTCCTCGGCAAATAGTCATGGTGCTGGAAGTGGTGAAACTCTTGGGGTTCCTGGAAGTCTCCCCGCCTCGAACAGGCTGCAGGAGCGCTTGCGAAACGTCGTGGCACGCGAGGAGCAGAGAAACCCAGAGCTCGGAATCAAAAGTCAATTTGCAAAGCAGCTTTTCCAGCCTGGCGTTCCCCAGGGGAGCGTGCGAGCGTGCACAACGCTGCCTCCCAAAGCCAGCAGTGACCGGCGGGGCGAGCGGGCTCCTCTTGCTCTGCTCTCCGCTTGCTCATCATCACAGTCAGGGGACAGAGGTCCTGATTTGTTTTGTTGCTAAGTTTCTCATTCCCTTTGTGGGCGGAAAAAATAAAGCAAATTTTGTTTGGTTGAGATTCTCTATAGCTTCAAAGACAAATCAGATCTGGGTTGCCAGCTTCTTTTTGTGTTGCAGGAGATGCCTGGTTTCCATCCCAAACCGTCCATGTTTTGCAGCTCAATAGCACATCCTAGACAATGGCTTTAGAAATCAGACGCCTGCGTTTTGGACCCACAGTGCTGAGGCAACGCCAAGCGACGCATGGGGTGCCAGAACTCGTGCACATGATGGGGGGGGGGCGGGGAGAAGAAGGAGGAAGAAAAACTTGCTCCGATGGGATGTTTCCAAGGAGATCATGGTAATGATCTTCCATTTCCATATAGCTTCTTATATATATATACATATAGCAGGAACATCCCTTGTGGGGTGTTCCTGCTCATACGCAGACTCCACGTGTGTCCTGTGTGCAGCAGCTGTCCTTAAACTGCACATTGTAGTGGGATTGGGCTGGGGTGGGAGCGATCCCTGGAGCTGCAGGGATGCGCAGGGATGCGCAGGGATGCGGGATGTCCTTGTGCCTCCGGCAGCACCCCGTGTTCCGTGTCTGTGGCTGCTGGGCACCAGCGTAGGGAGTGACCTTGCTGCTGAGGAGCAGTGTCTGGGTGCACCTCAATCCTTCCTCACGCCGGTGTTGCCCATGGGATGTGCCTCACACCGACCAGCGCTGAGGGGCTCCATGGCTGGGCACGCTCCGGCACACAAACCCTGTTATGAGCTGCTCGGGTCTCTGCCAGCTCAGCTGGTGGGCAGTGCTGGGGCAGTGCTGGGGCAGTGCTGTGTCCCACGCTGATGCTCAGGGGGGTTTTGGTGGCTCAGCCATCCCGTGTCACCCGGCTGCCGTGCTGGGGGAGCCGCGTTAGCCCAGGGCTCTGTGGAGGGTCAGGGAGGTGCAGAGGTTGGGTAACACACGATGTCCCCTCCTTCTTCCGAGCACCTCTCGGTTTCCAAGAGGAGGAAGGCAGATCCAGAGCTCTGCTTCTCCCCTGCACATAGAGATGGGTTTGTGAAAGCCACAGCAGTTTCTTCTGCATTTCTTTTTTTTTTTTTTCTTCCCTCTTTTCCTGCCCCAGAATTTTTCCCTGGCCTGATGAATTTTTAAACAAAAAC
This sequence comes from Aegotheles bennettii, assembly GCA_013398125.1. NCBI lineage: Eukaryota > Metazoa > Chordata > Aves > Caprimulgiformes > Aegothelidae > Aegotheles > Aegotheles bennettii. The sequence continues at coordinate 12,693 of VZRW01012085.1, forward strand.
ATGGTGAGAACAGGAGAGAGGGGGAAAACCCAGGGGAGGACATGGGGGGAAAACATCTGTTTTCAAAACCAGAGTGATTTCAAGTGAAGTGGAAGTTTAGGGTGTGTTTTTAATTTTCAAATTCCAAGTAATTTCAAGTCACTTTATTGAAGGGAGAAAATACCTTCCCTAATGCTCTTTGTAATAGACTCTGACTTTACAAGTAGAAGCTGCTGGTTGAAAAATACCGTGGAAATATGGAAGGAAAAGGCAACTGCTGTGCCCTTTAATTCCCCCCTCACTGTGACGGGGGTTGATGCTCCCTGGGGGTGGGGGTCTGAGGCTGGTGGGGGGGCACAGACCCCCCGCAGATGCCTGCTGGTGGTTGTCCATCTGCCTGCAGAGAATGGCAGGGTTGGTCACCTGCATGCGGTGGCTTTGCATGGAGTGGGTGTGGACAGATGTGGTTCTTTGCCCGTTCCTGTAGGGTGCTGAGCAGAGGTGGGGGTTTGAGTGCAACGGGCCAGAACTCAGCCTGGATCAGAGCCCTCCAGCTCTTTGCTGACTGGCTGCAAGGGGGAGCACAGGGATGGAAAGGGGAGGAGGGGACTGACATGCACAGCAGAGCATCACCAGGGAGCCCAGAACCCATCACCAGGAGGGCTGGCCCTGCTCCCTGAGCTGGGTTTATACCTGGTGCTGTCTCTACTTCTGCCCTGCAAAGGTCACCTGGAGAGTTTGGATCAGTGATGTAGCTGCGAGATGCTGTGGACACCTTTCTGTGCTGGGCTTCACACCCTGCAGAAACCTCCCCCTGCTGTGTCCCATGGACCCCGAGGTGGGAGCTGAGTGCCTGTGCTGGAGCGGGGCTGCTCTGGCTGCTCCCGTGCCTGGGCTGGTTTCTCACGGCCATCAGCTTGGCAGGTAGCTGGAGCGTGGTTGGAAAAACAGCTTAAACCCATCGCCTCTCAATTCTGCAGAGCAGAGAGATGTTCTAGCAGATCTCATTGTATTTCATACTGGAGCAAGAAAAGAAACGTTTTATGGTAATTTTTTCAATGACTTTCCAGTTTTTTTTTTTCTTGGTGAACTGTCTGCAATCACTTACAGTGTTCCTGAAGGGATTAATTACCCGCTGGAGCTCATTGTGTGTATTCGATATTCAGAACTGTTGGATGCAATGCCTGGCTTGGCTCGAGCCGGGGGTCACGTGGCGCTGCTTTTTTCCTCCCTTCTCCCCTGTCCTGTTGTATCTGTCAGGCTCCTGGTGCGAGCGCTCCCAGCCTGTGCGGTGGGCGCTGGGTCGGTGCTGAGCTCCACGTGATCGCGGCCGCCTGCCCTGCTCTGCGCTCCTTTGTCAGGGGCAAGCAGAGCCAGGAGAAGACAAATCGCTTCCTTGTTTGAGTGACTTTTGGCTGATGCTTTCCCCCCAGGCTGTGGTGTTGGCTCGGCGGTTGTGGCTCCGGGCTGTGCATCGTCAGTGCTTGGACAGGGCCCCAGAGCAAATCTGGGGAGAGGAGCGCAAAGCACATCGCAGCGCTGCTTCCCACGGTGGAGAGGGCTGGGCTGGGGCAGGCAGAGGTGGGACATCTCAGAGAGGATAAATCCCCACTGTGGTGCTGCTGGAGACCCCACCGTGCTGTCCCCGGAGGGTCACGTCCCAGGAGGGCCCTGACAAGCCATGGTCTAATGGTCTAATGGTTAGGAATATGATGGGATAAAGTTCTTTACTGGGAGGGTGGTTGGGCACTGGAATGGGCTGCCCAGGGAGGTGGTGGAGTCACCGTCCATGGGGGTGTTCAACAAACGGGCTGATGAGGCACTTGAGGCCATGGTCTGATGGTCTGATGGTGAGGAATATGATGGGATAAAGGTTGGACTTGATGACCCTGGAGGTCCCTTCCAACCAGAATGATTCCATGATTCTATGCCTGCAGTGTGTGCTTCGGAATGGCTTTGTCTCCAGCTTGGTGAGGGGATCCCAAACTGCCCAAGCTGGACTGTGTGACTCAGCATGCTCTTGGTGTGCTCAAACGGTTCCTGCAGCACCAGGGCATGGGGGCTTGTGACTGTGCAGGGGTCCAGAGGCCAGTGGCCCCTCTCCTGTTTGACATCCCAGGGAGCTGATGTGTCCAGGTGGTGTCACTGCACATCACTCAGCCCTGGGGGTTGGGGGGTGCGTGGCGAGGGCGGCCACGGGAGCTGGCACACGGTGGAGAGTCCAAAGGCTCCACTGAAATCCCTCCCATCGGTGCCAATGCCTTGATCAGAGCATTTTCCACCCTGGCACCCCCAGCACTACCTCAATAAAACCCAGACTTGTGGGGTGGAACAGCAGTTCTCTGTGTGGAACCCTAAAGCATGGCAGGGTCCCTCCCCTCGCTGCAAGGCTGTGATGGGTTTGAGGTGAAGAGCCCTCCTCCTCCACACCATCCTGCAGCCCCTCGAGGGTGCCTGGGCAGGGGTGCTGTGAGCTCTGGCGTCCTGGTGAGGAGAGCAGGGACCGAGTGGTGGCTCCCACGGTGGTGGCACAGAGCTTTCTGGTCCCAAGCATCCCCTCCCCTCCCATGGCACACCCTGATTTCCTGGAGGAGACAGGGTCTTCCTTCTCTGCACATCACCTTGAGCGGGTAAAACACAAACACTACTCAGGAAAACCTTTTCCCAGGGGTGGGGACCCACCAAGGGCACTGCGAGAGGTCCGGAAGCAGCCGGAGGACGGTGCAGGTCCTGCTGCTGAGCACACTGAACCCTCGCCCTGCTCTCCCAGTGGGGAACCATCGGTGCTAAGAATAGACAATTTATTCATCCGCATCCCTCTCCCTGGGAAGGGTGCTCGAGGCACTGCACAGCAATTAAAACAAGTTGGTAATAACAGCGCCGGCAGATGATCAGTGCACACACTGGGGCTGGTGGAGGATTTGGTGGTGCTGAGGATGGATGGGGGGATACTGGTGCTGCTGACATCCCTGGTGGGACCCAGCACCCAGAGCTTCACCTTGCCCCGCATCCCCATATGGGGATGCGGGGCAAGGTGAAGCCCTGGTTGCTGCTGCAGCTGCTGTGCCAGGAGTGGGGCTGCAGGAGGAGCAGTGGGGAGGGAGCTGCAGCGTGGGGCTGGCACTACTCCTGGCTCTGGGGGGGAAAAGGCACCTTGGCAGGATGGGTTTGGAGGAGCGGGTGACAAGGGTGGCAGAGGCAATGGCAGCGTTTATGGGGTGGGGGTGTGCTGGGTGCTTTGCTCTCCCTTACAGTGGCCCTGGGGGAGCTGGCACAGCAGGCACCTGCACTGATTTGGGTCATCCCCGGCTCTCTGCTGAGTTACTGGGACACCTCATCCTACTTCTGGGCATGGCCGCTGGAGCTGCATGGCCCTCCCCAAAGGGACCTTGGGGGATGGACGTGGGGTGTCGGTGTGTCACCATCAGAGCCGTGGTACCCTCTGCAAGCAAACCTGGTGCCACTTCATCTCGGGGGGCTTTGTTTTGGGGTGACCATCACCTGGGCACCTGATGGGGCAGAGCAAAGGGACCCCAAGGTCAGTGAGGTGCGTGCTGGTCCTCAGCCCCACCTGGGTTGCTGCTGCAGATGCTGTCGTGGTATTCCAGAGGTGAATCTTGCCCTGGTGCCTGGTGGGACCAGCACCCCCGGGTGGGATGCTCACCCTGGGGCAGCAGATGGAGGGGAACCCTGAGCCTGGTGGGATGCTGGGGAACATCTTCCGGCTCTCAGTGGGTGGCTGTGCCTGGTGCCAGGGCGCGTTTGGCACCTGGTCCTCCTGCAAGGGCTGGGCTGGTGGGGAAGAAAGGCTGAGCCAGGAGATTCAATTACCCTGGGGCTCACACAATGGTCTTTTATCTCCAGGAGCAGGACCCTGGTAACTGTCAGGGGCAGAGTGACCCCGCATCCTCCCCGCACACCCCCTAATCAGCCCGGATGGGCTGATTAGGGGGTGTGCGGGGAGGATGCGGGGTCTCGTGTGGGCACTTCCCATTTCCAGGGCACTTCCCTCCCCATTTCCAGGGCTTTCCATGGCAGTGGCTCCTGTTCTCCGTTGTCACTCACGCGCTGCTCGAAGGACATCTGTCAAAACATGTCCGTCCCCCCCCTCCCTGTCCTCAGAGCTCCCGGGGAGAGGGGAAAGTTGGCCCCATAATGAGCCTGACATCAATTAATCATCAGCCTTAAAAAAATTAGCATTGTGGCAGCAGCGCACGTTGGAGGGAAGCGATTCCCCAGATGGAAGCAAAAATAGCCTGGGTTATCTCCCCCCCACACACACACACTCTGGAGGTGGCAACAATGGATGCACTGATGAGCCTGGAGCTGAGCTGAGCTGGGTTCACCCCCCAGGGCTGGTGGGAGTCCGAGGTTTGCAGCCTCCTGCCTCAGCTCAGCTCTTGAGGTGCTCTTGGAGGACCACCTCCTGCAACGGCTGGTGGCCTTCGCTGGGGCCAGGTGGGCTGGGTGGGCTCAGGCTTTGCAGGGAGAGCTCACCAGCACTGAGCCCCTTGCCAAAGCTGAGGGTTTGGAGGAGAGCAGCACTGCAGGGTCTCATTCTTGTGGAGTGGAGGATGCTCATCCCCAGGTGGTGTTTCTGGGTCAGGACAGGGGTTCAGCTGGTGCCTCATGGGCATGTCCTGCTCTGGGCGGGCTGTCCCTTGTCCCTCTCCAGGGTGGCAGCTCTGAGCAGTGCCAGTGCCCACTGCAGCTTGGTGAGTACCTTGCCAGCTCCCCGAGCCAGGAGCTTGGCAATGGGCTGGAGGTCTCCAGAGACGCCCTGTCCAGGAGGTGACTTGGGCACCTTCCCTGGAGGTCAACCACGTCCTAGTCTTTGTGCCCATGCCATGCTGGGATTTTCCACGCTTGGAGCTGCTCTCCCTGGCTCCCAGGCAAGTGCTAACCCAAGTGAGCAGCTCTGCTGCCCGTAGCTTTGGTTCCCAGCCCGTTCCTCGGTGGCGTGCAGAGCTTCAGCGCCGGCGGCGTCCTGGGCCCGTCTTGGTGGCTCTGAGGAGCAGCTCGTGCAGCCAGGGGGGACATTTTGCATTCTTGCTGGAGACACATGAGGGCTCTTTGGCTGCTCTGGTGACGGACAGACAGACCAAGTGTCTAGCAGAGCCCAGCTGAGGCCGGGGAGAATTGTGTTTGCAACGCATTGCTCTGCACAAAGCTCGCAGTCACAAGGCCAGGGGCACAAAAGGCTCCCTGTTCCCTCGGTCCCAGTGGGTGCAATTCCAACAGTTAGAAAGCAAATGTGAGTTGTTTGTCTCTGTGAATATAAAGCTTCCCCAAGCATGGCCGTATTTTGGCTGGGAACGGGGGGTTTGGCTCCACTAATGACTGTTCTCCTGCAAAATGGAGCCAACTGGAGCCAAGAGCTGCCCGGCCGGGCCCTTCCCGCCGGCCCTGGGACGTGGGATGGGGAGGGGATGGGTTCCTGGCCTGATAAATGCCCTTTCACCAGGCCTGGGTGCAGAGCAGGGGGAGGGATGAGTGTGGGCACCTCCACCTGCCATGCTCCACGGGACACTTCCACCCCCAGCACTCGGGATCTCCTCCCGTACCCGAGGGGTTTGGTGTCCTCAGCACGGGTTGGCTCCCTTGAGTCACCAGAGCTGATGGTGTGAGGCACCTGGCTGTGGGTCCAAGGACTGCTGTGGCAGCTCGGGGAGTTGTGTCACCCCCTATTGCCCTCATTGCCCTCTACAACTCCCTAAAGGGAGGTTGTAGTGAGGCTGGTGTTGGTCTCTTCTCCCCAGTTGCTGATGACAGGACGAGAGGAAATGGCCTCAAGTTCCATCAGGGGAAGTTTAGGTTGGAGATCAGGAAGAAGTTCTTTACTGAGAGGGTGGTTGGGCACTGGAATGGGCTGCCCAGGGAGGTGGTGGAGTCACCATCCCTGGGGGGGTTCAACAAACGGGTTGATGAGGCACTTGAGGCCATGGTCTGATGGTCTGATGGTCAGGAATATGATGGGATAAAGGGTGGACTTGATGACCCTGGAGGTCCCTTCCACCCATAATGATTCTAGGATTCTATGATTCTACAGGAGTTTGGGTGGGTGCCCTGCTCGTGGGCAGGCCTGTGAGCCCCTGTGGTGCTGGGCTTCCACCTGGGTTTTCATTCCCAGACCAACTGGAGAGGGAAGGGGATGGGTGCACATGGCCGTGGGTGCAGGACGGTGTGTGGTGATGAGCTGGTCGTGCTGGGGAGGGGGGCAGGTGTTTGTGAAGCCACCGTGGGACGTGGGGGTGAGTGTGGGTGTGGGGGGAGAGGCTGCAAACCACGCTGCAGCAGGACTCGGGATGGGTGCATCACTCCATCTGCATGAGAATCCTCAGCAGCGATGAAGCTGTTGAGATACCACCAGTGCCTGATGTGGAACAAGCATTGTCTGTGGCCAGCCGTGTGTGTCTCACCTGGGGGCACGTGGCACTTCACCCCCACGTTTGTGGCAGCCGAGCTGTGTGGAGCACAGCCCATGGGCATCTTCACTCTTGCCCAGAGTGTCCCTGCTCCATGGCTGCTTCTGCATTCACCCCATCCTTCCCTTGGCTCACTCCCCCCCTGGGCCACGGGGACGTGCACGAGGGTTGTGCACAGCGAGGGGTGGTAGTGATGGGAGGAAGGACATGACCGGCCATCAGCCCCATGCTGTGGGATCCCTGCAGGAACCCAGCTTGCTCCTGGGGATGCAGCAGGGAGCGGGTGCAGGATCCCCCCTCCACCCTCATCCCCCTCCTCCACCAGGCAAAGCCCGGAGTGGGGAGTGGAGCCATCCCCAGATGTAGGGCACATCTGGAGGGCACCGAAGCAGTTAAGTGAAGGGCTGATTTGTGCTATAGAAACCCGCAGTTCCTCCCTTTGATCCTCTGAATCAGCCCATTGCCTCCGTCACATAAAGCCCCATTTATCTCCTCTCCTCCTGGTAAGTTGGAAGGCGGTTGCGGCTCGTGGCTCCTCGGCAGCGCCGAGCTCGCCCGGCTTTCTCTTCCGCTGAAGCAGAATCAGGTGAAATCTCTATGGCAACCAGCAGATGACAGGGAGCCTTGTTGCCTTGGAAATGAGGCGAGGAGAAAAAAAAAAAAAAAAGAAAAACCCACCCAAAAAGAGCCATCTGGAATTCTGAATTCCCACAATGTCCGACCTGCGCCTGGTGCCGCGTGGGGTCCGTGAGCCTGCTGGTGCCGGCTGCTCCGGGGCCCCCGAGCTGGGGCTGGCTGCACCTTCTGCCTCACCGCAGGGGGTTGGGTGATTTTTTTTTTTGCTCCCCCACCCACCCCTTTCTGGCTTTTCTCTTGGTTTTGTGCAGGGTCTGCAGCATCGCCTGGTGGGGCTGCTGGTGGCTCTGGTAAAGGTGTCACCTGTGGGGTGTTTGGGGCACCCGAGACCCCCGCTGACCCCGGCAGTGCCGGCCCACGGGGCACAGCAGGTTCTGGGGGGAAACTGAGGCACAGAGCACTGCGTGGCCACTCTGACCTCCCTCGGCGAGGGCCCTGGCTGAGGACAGACCCCAGGTGCAGTGCCTGCCCGTGATGCCATCTCCATGTCCCCGAGGCTGTGGACCAGGAGTGAGTGTCACCGTGGTTGTGCCGCTGTGTGTGCCGGTGCCGGGGGCTCAGGGCAGCCCTCGGTAGGTATGTGGATCCAGCCCATCCACCCGCTGTCTGTCACCCCCCTCCATCCCCAGCTGTGCAGGCATTTCCCCTGGGTTGGTTTGGAGACCTGTGGTGCTGGGGCAGGGCGTTGGGGTGCTCCTGGCTCCTGTGACCCTTTGCTGGAGGCAGCTGCAGCACAGGGGTGTGCAGTGCTGTGAGCACGAGCAGGGTCTGCCCCAGCACGGGGGATCTGGGGCTCTCTTGGAGCAGAGGACAGCACGGAGCTGGGATGCACAGGATGCTGAGCATCCAGGGGCTGGAAAAGGAGCTGTGGTCTGGATGTGCAGGTGGGGTGGTTCGGGGCCAAGCGCAGCATCCATTGAAAGAATAACCCACAAATGGGCTGGAGGCCTGGCCTGGATCTCTTCAGCCGGCTCACTTGGAAACTTGTGTATGGGAGAGACCCAATTAAGTAGATTTATGGCTGTTCTAGCCTGAGAAAGTCTGAATCCCTTTTAAAAGCTTGGCTCGCTGGAGCCAGACAGGGTCCAGGCTCCGGGTCTCTCATCCCTGCCCTCGCTCCCAGCAGCGATTCGCAAGGCTTAGCAGCGGCCGTGGCCCCAGAAGTGCTGATTCGGCTGAAGTCCCAGCCTGTCACCACTGCACCACTGCCAGTGCTCTGCTCTCGCCTCTCAGGGGGAGCTGGTGGCCCCCACACACCATGCGGGGCTGCCCCAGCCTGCCCAGGCTGCAGGGATGGGGACAGATGAAGGGCTGGAGATGGCTGCAGGGCTGGAGGTGGCTGTGAGGATGGGGATGGCTGTGAGGATGGGGATGGCTGTGAGGATGGGGATGGCTGCAGGGCTGGAGGTGGCTGTGAGGATGGGGATGGCTGTGNGTGGCTGTGGGGATGGAGATGGCTGTGAGGATGGGGATGGTTGCGAGGATGGAGATGGCTGTGGGGATGGGGACTGCTGAAGCGGATGGAGATGGCTGCAGGGATGGGGACTGCTGAAGGGGATGGAGATGGCTGCAGGGATGGGGATGGCTGCAGGGATGGAGATGGCTGTGGGGATGGGGACTGCTGAAGGGGATGGAGATGGCTGCAGGGATGGGGATGGCTCCTTCTCACTGCAGCTGCCATTGGAGCCTCCTGCAGAGCTGTGTTGTGTTGCAGAAGGGTCCAGCAAGGTGTGACACGGGGGGTGGCCATGCCAAAGCAGGGTCCTGCCACTCTTCTCTCGCTGTGTCCCTGCAGGGGCTGGTGCTGCTTGGGCAGCTTGAGCCACGTGTGGCACACACTGTGCCCACCAGCACTGCCCACTGTGACCCTGTTGCCTCCCCAACTCTCGCTGCCTGGGGCTGCATCCAGGGCTGTGTGTGGGGCGGCAGCGAGCGGAGAGCTCAGCCTGCCCTGGCTGGAGTCGGAGATGGGGACCGGTCCTCAGGTCCCTGCAGCATCCCCTGCACATCCCCTCCTCCTCCCCTCTGTGTCCCCAGGGAACGTTACCTCCAGCTCCAGCAGCCCAGGGGATGATGCCTTCCCCCGGGGGGTGGTGGCCACGCTCTGCCTGGGGGGTTTCAGAGGTGCCACTCAGCCACCCCGGTACCCAGGTACCACATCACCAGGGTGCTGGATGGCACAGGGCTCCCAGCCCCATCCCTGCCCCTCGGGGAGCAGGACCCACTGCTGACCCTGCTGCAGGAGACACGGGGTTGGCAGCCAGCCCTCAGCACGTACCAAGGAGCCCCTGGCAATTAAAGCAATTAAACCACAGCAAGTGCTAATGAACTCGCTGCCTTCTGGTGGGATGGCACAGCAGATTTGCAGGGAAGGGTGAGATGCCCTCCTGGGGCACTGGGCGGCGGGGATGCTCTGCCCAGCCTGGGGACCCTCGGGCATCTTCTGAGAGAGAGGGATGGGTTTGTGGGGTCCTGGGGAGGGACACTCAGGGATTGCAGGAATGGAGGTGGGCTGGAAGACAAGGCTGATGGTGGAAACAAGCACTGTGGCCCTGGCAGTCACCCCACAGAGCCTCATCAGCCCTCTCTGCTGCTCCGCTGGCCTGTTTGGTAGCTGTTGGGGGGAGGAAGAGAACTAATCAAGCCACAAGGAGAAGGATCGCAGGTTGCGGCCATCCCTGAGCCCAACCATCCAGGAGCATGAATCAGAGCTGGAAGTGCAGATGAAGCCATTTCACTCCATATGGGAAGGCGCCGGGAGCCAAATTGCACACCATGGGGTGTGAGCTGGGAACTGGGGGGCTTGGGAGCTCGGGTCCCCCCTGGGGCCGGCAGGCTCCGGCTGCCCGAGCGGAGGGAAAATACCATGGAAATGATGCCGGGTGATTCATTCACCAACGCAGCTGGGAGCAGGGGCCGAGGCAGCGCGGTGGGAGAGCACGGAGCTGCGCGGGGGTTTGTGGAGCCGGGGAGCTCGGCGGGGCTGGGGGAGTCTCCTGGCCCTGGAGGATGGGTTTTATTGCAGAGTTTATTCGTGTGTTTTTCAATGCGCTGGGAGGAATTGAGCAACCAGTTAAAAATGTTTCATGGCCTGGGGAGATTCGTTGCAGCTACTGTGTGATAGAGGCTGCAAAATGACTCAGAAACACCACGAGGCCCTTTACAGCAAATTCCTGCTTGCCATTAAAACCTTTACTGGGTCATCAGGAGTCCTTCCTGAGACTGGTTGGGTTCTGGGGGGCAAGAAAACACGTGGGTGAGTGCCCTGCTCATGGCGAGCATGCAGACACAGGCAGTGTATCCGTGCAAGCCTTGCACCCTCGTGTTGGTGTTGGCGTTGGCTCTGCCACCCTCATGCCTGCACCTGGGTGCATGTGCAAGGGTGCAGGCACCAGCGTGCTTGTGCACCGTCCTGCAGGCAGAGGGGTTCTGCTGCCATGTGGCCGACACGTGAACGTATGCATGATGCAAACACACAGAGGTTTCTGTGCCAAGGCACATGGGGCACACGTGTCCCGTGGACACGGCTCCGCCTGGCCCCAGCAGGAGCTCTTGGCCGCGTGCTCCTTTGAATCGAGCTGTCACAAGCCCTTTGGGGTTGATGATTTCCTCATTCCTTGATGTACTTGGCCACGTCGGCAGCGTTGGCTGTGCCCCGTGGTGCAGGCGGAGGAGCGGCTGCCACGCGCTCCTGGGGGTGATGGGATGGGCTGGGTGTGAGCAGAGCTGGGACGGAGCTCCCTGCTCTCCTCCAGCCTGGTCCTGCGGTGCCCAGCACAACCAGACCCAGCCCTGCACGGCACAACTCTCTCCTTCCTCCTCCTCCTCCTCCTCCTCTTTCTCCTCCGGGGCTGCCTCCAGCCCCACATCCCCCCTTGCCGATGCTCCGTGTCTCGCCGATGGCAGCTGCAGGATGGGGGGTGATGGGCAGCTTGTGGGTCAGGGCTGGGCACCCATGATGCCAGGCTGCTGTGCCAGCATCCACCACTATGTCGAAGCACTGCTGGTGTTTGACAGGGCCAGGTGAGGAGGGTGGGTGGGGTAGGCTGGGGCTTCCTGCCTCAGTTTCCCCATGTGCGAAGTTCAGAAAGGAGCAGCAGCAGGGCCAGGGCAGGCGGGGGGAGCTGCAGGCAAGGGCAGGACTGGGAGCTGGCAAGGATGGGTCAGAGCCTGGCACAGGGGAGAGTGGCTCAGGCAGGGGGCCTGGTGACCTTCCTGCACAGGGCAGGGGGACAGTAGCTGCGTCCTGGGGCTGCCAGGCCGGGGGAGCATGGGGCTGGAGCCAGCACCCCCTGCCCTGTGTGACAGCAGGATGGGAGCCGGTGGGAGCATAGAACCCTAGAATCATTCTGGTTGGAAGGGACCTCCAGGGTCATCAAGTCCAACCTTTATCCCATCATATTCCTGACCATTAGACCATGGCCTCAAGTGCCTCATCAACCCGTTTGTTGAACACCCCCAGGGGTGGTGACTCCACCACCTCCCTGGGCAGCCCATTCCAGGGAGCTGTGGATGGGGCTGCGAGCCAGCCTGGAGCCAGGGCAGAGGGGACATCCCCAGCAGAGCGGGGGACACAGTGGGACACGTCCCAGCCTTTGCTGCTGGGGCAGGGTGTCCAACTGACCCCACCATGGCACAGCCTGAGCCGTCCCCGCTGCTCCCGCCCCGGCAGCTGGGAACATCTGGCTGCGGGAGGCTCCGCTAAATCCATGCGGGGAGGAATCCAGGGCGCTGCTCCCGTTCCCACACTCAACTTCTCCCAGCGGCTCCGGTTTCGGCTCAGCCAGCCCCAAGCCAGCCCCCAGCCCCTCTGCACCTGGAGAGCGAGCTGCGGGGGGCCAGTGTCACCGTCCTGGTGCGGCACAGTGGGGACAGGCGGTGGCACTTTGGTGCTGGCAGTGGCGCAGCCAGCAGGACCTGTGCCAGAGGTGGGCGAGCAGCTCCTCCAGCCCCAGTTTGGCCCTTTCCCGGGTGAGAGCTGCTGCTTCTCCTGGGGCGACTCCAGAGGGACTTGGACTGTCACCCAGAATCTGGGAGCCGGGAGAGCAAACTGTGCTGGGCACGGGTGGCCAGCGGTGCCACGGGTGACACTGGGGACACGGCTCGGTGCCATTGCCAGGCACTGAACCCTGGGCTGCTGCTTCCAGCTGTGGGTCACCTGGGGGTCCTTGCTGCAGGGGTGCAGGGGGAGGTGGCACCCGTGTGCTGGGGTGGCTGGGGACACAGTGAATGCTCCCTGGGGACGGGGGTGGCTGTAGCAGCCCTGCTGGCAGCAGCACAGGGAGGAGGCAGCACCCAGTCCCAGTGCAGGGTGTTTTTAGGAGGGAGCTGTGCCCAGGAGGAGCACAGTGCTGAGCTGGCAGTGTGGGAGCTGCTGGTGGCACCAGGGGAGCACTCACCAGTCGCTGGTGGCACCAGGGGACAAGGATGGCTCTTCCATCCCATCCTGCGCTGCTGGGGGTGCGTGTGCCACTTTCGGCTGCGGGAGCTGGGCTGGGGGTGGGTGGGAGCAGCCAGGGTTGAGGAGCTGAGGGTGCTGAGCCCTCCCCAGCATGGACCCACCTGGTGACACTGGTGGGTGTTTTATTGCTCTCCCCTAAGGCTCAGATGTGCCTCCCCTCCCACATCTTCCGTTGCCCTGTGGGCTGCACGCGTGGCAGCAGTGGACTTGGCCTCAGGTTCCTACTCTGCTGTTTCAAGCCTCAAAACCCATCATTCCCAGCAGCCCAAGGGCAGGACCTGGTGCCTTTGAGGTGCCCCTGCTCTACCAACACAGTCTGCCTGCCCCACTGGAGGGACACAGGTCCCCTTGTCCCCAGGCACAGAGCAGGGTGGGTGTCAGCCTCCAGCACCAAGGGCTCCTCAAGCCTCCTCCGTGCCCCATCCCCCTCTGCTCCAGCCCCTGTCCCTCTGCCCCTGCTGCCTGCACATCCCCATCCTGCGGCTCTGAGCATCTCTGTGCCTTTGGTTCACTGCTCCACATGCATGGGCCACAACAAAGATTTAATGAGTCCTGGACTTGGCTCCTGCTGAGTTCATTTCTGGGGGCTGGACCAGGGTGATTGGACACATCCAGGACCAGGGATCCATACGTGATGGCTTGTGTTGGCCACACCGGGTGCCCCGTGGGCTCACCAGCCTTCTCACCCCCGCTTTGACCTGCTTGGCTGAACCTGTCTCATCGGGGCTGTCACCATGTATCACCACTCCAGGCACGTGTGTGAGTCAGAGCCACGTTTGAGCTGCTCCCACCTGGCCGTGGAGCGAGCAGAGCCCAGGGATGGGGCAGCGTCACCCATGGGTGCTGCCTGCGGCGCGTGTGACAGCGCTTGGGGTGTGATGGGGACAAGGGGACACACGTGGTGGGGGGTGTGTGTGCTGGCAGTGTCCCCTGGTGCCTGCCTTGCTGCAGGTGCCATTGCCAATCCCAGAGCACTGGTTGCCACATTGTGTTAGGAGGAGCCACATCCAGTGTTCCCAGCACCCGCTGTCACCGCGGGTCAGTGACAAACTGTGGCTGAAAGGCTTGAAATGGGGATCAAGGTGGTGGTGGCACAGCTGTTGGCTGCTGGGGACACACACGAACGGGCCAGGGGCACAGGGGCTGGGTCAGGAGTGACCCCCCCCCATCTCCTCTGAGGGTGTGTGCACATGTGTGTGTGAGTTCATGGATCCCAGACTGGTTTGGGCGGGGAGGGACCTCAAAGCTCACCCAGTGCCCCCCCCTGCCATGGGCAGGGACACCTCCCACCACACCAGGCTGCTCCAAGTCCCATCCAACCTGGCCTTCAACACTGCCAGGGAGGGGCAGCCACAACTTCTCTGGGCACCCTGGGCCAGGCTCTCACCACCCTCACACCAAACAATTTCTCCGTCCCATCCCATCTTAATCTGGGGATGTTCTTCCAGGACAAGTGCTCCTGTGTGGCCCCATGGAGCAGGGTCACAGTGGTTCGGGGTCACTGATGTGGGTCTCCTTGCCCCACTCGGTCCCATTGGCCGCTGCCCAGCTCACCCTTCCTGGAGCAGACATCCCCACCCTGGCCAAGGCACCGTTGGTGGTGGTGGTTCATGGTGGTGCAGCTCCAGCCTGGTGCCAGCCCTGCCCTGTCCCTTCTCTGCAGGGACAGCGGGAGCTGGGGGGCACGGCCATGGGCAGGGGGATGTGGGAAGGAGCTGGGGGGCACAGCCATGGGCGGGGGGCTCAGGAGCCATTCATCCCTTCCAAGCCACTGCCTTGTTTCTCCACAGACCCGGAGTCCCAGAGGAAGAGAACAGTGCAGAATGTGCTGGACCTTCGGCAGAACCTGGAGGAGACCATGTCCAGCCTGAGGGGCCCCCAGGTGTCTCACAGGTGAGGCCCCGAGACCGGACCCCCCCCACCCTGTCCCCACAACCATGGTTCATCCAGGGGTGGCAGTGGGGAAGCAGCTCTGCTCGGAGTGAGGGTCCCGGGGGTGGGAGGGGGCTGGCTGTGCCCTGTGGCATGGGGACCCTGTGCATGGGGGCTTGGAGAGATGTCCCCAGCTCCGTGGGGTGTCACATGCAGGGCTGCAGCAGAGAGGGCAGCAGGGTTGGGTGCTGGTGGCATCAGGGATGGGTGCTGGTGGCACCAAGGGGGGCTGGCTGTCCCCAGACCCCAGGCAGGAGGTGAGGTCTGTTCCTGGTGTCCCTGTGTGGACACCCAGAGGTGAAGGTGTCCCCTGCACCTGCCCAGGTTTGGACCACAGGCTCCCTCCCCACCCGTGACTCAGTTTCCCTACTCTGTGTAGAGGTGATGATGGAGAAACCCTCAGCCCGAGCTGCCTGAACGCCAGAGGTGGGGTCCCCTGCCCCAGGGTGACTGCTGAGGTGACCCGGAGCAGAGTGTCCCCCTGTGTTCTGAGGTCTCTCTGACACATGCCCGGGGCTGCCTGTGTCCCCCCACCCTCTATCTTGATCCCCACTGCAGGGTCACTGCTCCGCTCTGGACCTGCTCGGGGTCTGCACGGCAGCTCCAGGCACCTGCCTGGCCCCCGGGGGCTGCAGGGTGGGGAGGGGGCGTCGCCCCGAGCACCCCCCCGGCTCCCACCCCGGGGTGCAGCCGCTTTGGGAAGCCTGAGCTGTGCTGTGCTGGCTGTCAGCGAGCGGGGGGAGCCGGGGAGGTGGTGGCCATCCTTCTCCTGGCGTTTGTTGCCACCTCGTGGTCTCCTCGATCCTCATTTTCATGCTGGAAGGGGGAAAAAGCAGCAACTCCCTCCCCCAGCATCACCCACCGCTCATGGTGACACCTCCCCCATGTCACCCCTCCAGCAGCTTCATCCAGGATGAAGCAGCCACCTGGTTGAGCTCTTCCTAACCCAGAAGCTCGTTTGGACCTTGCTCGTCCTGGCTGCATTTTCCAGATCTTTCCCAAGCAGTGGGGTTTGCACGGGATGTGATGATATTCCCCGAGCTGGTGGTGTCCTGGGGTTACCCCCTGGGGCTCTGCCACCCCCTTGCTGGTTCCCAGTCGGAGCTGTTTTGTGTTCTCCTCACCTTTGCTTTGCACTCGGCTGTGTCAGACCCTCCCGCCCCAGTGCTCAGCTCCGCTGTGGATCTGCCAGCCCAGCCGCAGGGAGATGGGGTGAGGATGTGAAGGGTGATTAGATCAGCATTGCTGGTGGGCTTGGTATTGCTTCCTTTTCTTGGCGAGGTGTGGTTGTGTCGCATGGTGGAAGCCCCAGTTGGGTCCCTGACAGGATGGAGAAGTGACTGTTGAAAGCCCAGGGTTGCCCACCCCTGGGTTCTGTCCCATAAATGGTCCTTAAATCCGTAGAGATCTTCCCTCTCATCCCATGGCAACTGAGTTTATTTGGGAGCTTGAGCTGGTTGGTGAGGGCCCTCCTCCACCACCTCCTGGTGGCCTCGGCAGCCTGCTCAGCACGCTCCCAGGAGCTGCTCCGCGGGTGTGAGCCGCATTTTCCTTTACTAAAGCTGTGTCAGCTCTTCCCTGGGATGTCATAATTACACACGTTCCCTCTGATCCTGCTCTCAGGAATGCTTCCCACCAGCGTGTCCATACAGATGGCATCTGCGGTCTGCTGGATGTGCCCCGTGGTGCTCATGTCCCTCTCCCTTTATTCCTTCCACAAACTATTCCTCGGATTTCTCTTTCCAGTGGCTGGGGGCTCAGCCTTTGCTGTTTCCTCGCTAGGACACAGCTTTGTCCTGGAGGACACCCCCATACCTCTGCCAGCCCTTGCCCCTGGCTGCAGGAGCTGCCCTGGGGCTTGCCAAGGTCCCTCTTGGAGATGTGGTTTTCATCTGCTCCGGTGCTCCAACAGCCCAAAACCCCTTGAACTGCCCCTTTCAGTTCCACTTTAACAAACTTCCTAGTTTTTATGTAGTTCCCTGTTTTAAGTTCAGTCCTGCAGCCAGGGTTTGGCTCTCGGTGCTCCTGCAGGAACGTTTGATCCAAGCTAGGGGGTAGCTCACTGACAGTGATGTTCAGAGCCAAGCCCGGGGCTGTGGGTTCCCAAGTAGCTGCTCCAAGAAGGAACCATTTTTGGTGGCTAAATTTAGTCTCAGCATCACTCCCCGACGTGCTGTTTGCCCAAAATACACCCGAGGGGTGCGGGGAGGAGCTGAGCTCCCAGTTCCTGATGCACTCATGGGCTCTGGGCTGGCTGGGGAGCAATGGGCTTGCAGGCACCCCCATGGGGCTGGGCAGCCCTGTCTTGGGGTGTCCTCTCCTGCCCAGACGTGGGGGTTCACTCTGCAGGGGTTGGGTGTGGGTCACTGATGGAGGGACCTGGTCCCTGGTTTGCCCCAGGCACCCTTTTGCCCACAGCTTCCACTCCTTGGCATGGCCTGCTGCCCCGTCCTCTGGGTGGCATCCCAGAGGGTGGTGGCATCCCCCACGTGCCACCACCCCAGTTCATCCTATCCTGGGGCTGGGGTGATGTTGGGGTGCAGACATTGAAATGCTGGTGGGGAGATGGCTGAGGAAGAGCAGCCTGGGCACCGGGGGGCACATCTGGGCTTCCCACTAAGAGCTCCCTATTAGTGGGGTCCAGCACATCTCAGGTGAGGTCTGGGGCGAGGCTCCAGCAAGGTGCAGACCCCTCAGCCACGATGTGTTTGCAGCCTGCCCAAGGTGGCCGTGAGGTGAGCATCACCTCTGTAGGGAGGTTGGAGCTCTAGGGAGGCACAGACCTCCCCATCACACCCCACATCCTGCTCCACAGTCCCTGGGGAGAAACAGGCACCACCAGACACCAGTGGGTGCAGGTGGTGTGGATGTCCCAGTGGGTCCTGGAGCAGGAGATGCTGTGGTGGCACCAAGCAGGGCAGGAGGGGTCTGACCCCAGCTGAGATGTCCAGGACACAGAATCACAGAATTACAGCACAGTGGGGGTTGGAAGGGACCTCTGGAGATCATCCAGTCCAACCCCCCTGTGAGAGCAGGGTTACCCAGAGCAGGTGGCACAGGACCAGGTCCAGGCAGGTTTTGAACATCTCCACAGAAGGAGCCCCCACACCCTCTCCGGGCAGCCTGTCCCAGGGCTTGGTCACCCTCAAAGAAGTTTTTCCTCATGTTCAGATGGACCTTCCCATGTTTCAGTTTGTGCCCATGGCCCCTTGTCCTGTCCCTGGGCACCACTGAGAAGAGTCTGGCCCCATCCTCCTGACACCCCCCTGTAGATATTTATAAGCATTGATGAGATCCCCCTCAGCCTTCTCCTCTCCAGGCTGAACAGCCCCAGGTCCCTCAGCCTTTCCTCAGGATAGAGATGCTCCAGTCTTCTCAACATCCTTGTAGCCCTCCACTGGACTCTCTCCAGTAGCTCCTTGTCAGTCTTGAACTGGGGAGCCCAGAACTGGACACAGTTCTCCAGATGTAGCCTCACCAGGGCAGAGTAGAGGGGGAGGAGAACCTTCTGGCCTGCTGGCCACACTCTTCTTAATGCACCCCAGGATGACATTGGCCTTCTTGGCCACAGGGACACATTGGCAGCGTCCACTCTGGGAGCCTCTGCCCTTGCCTGGCTGCCCCCAAATGGGCAGCTTTGTCTTCTGAGCTCCTGCACCCCCATTTAGCAGGGATGGGGCAGGGCACTGACCTCCTCTGCCCACCGTGCCCTGCCCTAACCCCCCCCCCTGCACCCCATCCTCGCAGCTCCCTGGAGATGACCTGCTACGACAGCGACGAAGCCAACCCGCGGAGCGTCTCCAGCCTGTCCAACCGCTCCTCCCCGCTGTCCTGGCGCTACGGGCAGTCCAGCCCGCGCCTGCAGGCGGGGGACGCGCCCTCGGTGGGGGGCACCTGCCGCTCCGAGGGCACCCCCAGCTGGTACATGCACGGCGAGCGGGCACACTACTCCCACACCATGCCCATGCGCAGCCCCAGCAAGCTGAGCCACATCTCCCGCCTGGAGCTGGTGGAGGCGTTGGACACCGACGACGTGGAGCTGAAGTCGGGCTACATGAGCGACAGCGACCTGATGGGCAAGACACTGACGGAGGATGACGATATCACCACGGGGTAGGTGCCTGCGCCGGGACCTGGGCCTGTCCCAGGGCTCTCCTGGAGGTGCCACCGGGTCCTGCTTAGAATCATAGAATCATTATGGTTGGAAGGGACCTCCAGGGTCATCAAGTCCAACCTTTATCCCATCATATTCCTAACCATTAGACCATTAGACCATGGCCATGCTGGGTGGCAATGGAGGGGCAGCAGGGATGGTTGGAATGGACCTCCAGGGTCATCAAGTCCAACCTTTATCCCATCATATTCCTAGCTGTTGGACCATTAGACCATGGCCATGCTTGGTGGTCGTGGAGGTGCAGAGGGGATGGTTGGAATGGACCTCCAGGGTCATCAAGTCCAACCTTTATCCCATCATATTCCTAGCTGTTGGACCATTAGACCATGGCCATGCTTGGTGGTGGTGGAGGGGCAGTGGGGATGGATGGAGGAGCACCCAGGTCACGGCCAGTCTGGCTGGGGGGATCGTGTCCCCGCATCCCAAGAGATGCTTTCGCACTGGATAGGCAGTATAGCCCATGCAATGCTGGTGGTGTTGGGCCAGCCAGGGTTGCTCGGGGCTAGTGAGCCCCCTGAGCTGGGCCATGCTGCTCTCCTGGCGTGCAGGAGATATCTGGCTGGATCCTGGTGTTCCCACAGCAAGGGGCTGAGAAAGGTGCTGGGGGAGCCCCGAGCTGAGTCCTGCTGGGTAAATACTGCTGCTTTCAGAAGCACTCTCCCAGTTTATACCAGTTGGTCTGAGTTTCCATCTCTGACCCTGGCACTGCAAGGATGTCCTGTGCCCAGCTGGGAATTCTGGTGGCCCATGGTGGGATAGCTGGGTCAGGTCTCAGCACCCCAGCAAGGACCGGGCAGCGAGGTGTCCTTGCTGGTGGGTGGCACCGTGGTGGTGCAGGGTGTGACCCTGAGTGGGGTCCCCTCCTTCTGGGACCCCCATCAACAAAGTGACGAATTCCCTCCACCCAGGGGCATCTCCTGCCAGGTGGGCACAGCCCAGCACACCCAGGGCTTGCGTGTTCTGTCCAGATGCATCCTGCTACCACTGCGCTGCTGAGGTGCCCCTGGCTCTGGTGGGAGTCCAGGGTTTCACCATATTGGAATTTTCCTGTTCCAGCACAGGAGAAAATAAAGAACTCCAGCATTTGAGTTGTCCTGGAGCAGGAGGAGGTCTTTGGCCTCCTGACAGTACTGCTCCAGCCCTCCTGGGGCAGCCGTAGTCACGTCAGCTAATTGCAGGATAGAGCACAGCCCATGGCTTCACACCCGTCCTGGGGGCCAGTGCTCCCCAGACGTGGCCCAGAGGCACATGGTGCAGTTGGAGGGGACACACGCCAGGGGTGCCTGTGCTGGCCTCTGCCCCTGCCATGCTCCAGCTTGGGAGCACTGTGGGTGCCAGACCCGTCCCCCCCATGGGCACACACCCTGGGGGGCTGCCCTGTGCTTGTGAACAGGGGTGCCTTGTGCTGGCTCAGCATGGTCCCCTCCTGGGGACCGTAACCCATCACTTGGCAGCCAGAGGTGGCACATCACCACCTCCTGCTGCCAGCCCCTGGCCCGTGTGATGGGCAGTGGGTGGCACTGGGCTGCCCCCATGGCTGGTGCTGCAGTGGGTCTGGCTGTGGGCAGGACAGGCTCCTCTGCTCCCTGGCTCCCTCCTCGTCCCAGCTCAGCTGTGGGTGACCTTGGGGTGCCCTTGGCTGTGGCAGTGCTGGGAGGGGGGAGCTGGAGCAGTGCTTTGTCTCCATCAGCCCTGGAGCAGGCAGGGTGGGCAGGGGCAGCCCTGCACACTGCCCTGGGCAGTGTCCACTTCTCCTCCTGGGAATGGCCAAGCCCTGGGGATGGAGCCTCCCGAGGGGCCCTGGCAGCACCGCAGCCCCCCGGTGTGGGTGAGGCCTTCAGTGCCACCAGGACTGGCACTGCCACAGCCAGGTCCCCAGTGTGACACCTGGATGTGCCCTGAGGAGGAGACCTCATTGCCCTCTACAGCTACCTAAAGGGAGGTTGTAGTGAGGCTGGTGTTGGTCTCTTCTCCCCAATTGCTGATGACAGGACGAGAGGAAATGGCCTCAAGTTCCATCAGGGGAAGTTTAGGTTGGAGATTGGGAAGAAGTTCTTTACTGGGAGGGTGGTTGGGCACTGGAATGGGCTGCCCAGGGAGGTGGTGGAGTCACCGTCCCTGGGGGTGTTCGGGTTGATGAGGCACTTGAGGCCATGGTCTGATGGTCTGATGGTCAGGAATATGATGGGGTAAAGGTTGGACTTGATGACCCTGGAGGTCCCTTCCAACCATAACGATTCCATGATTCTGTTCTATGAGGGAGACCCTGGTGCCCTGCGGTGGGTGCAGAGGTGGACGGGGTGCCCTGTGCTGGGTACCCCTTCCCAGGGATGGGTGCAGGGGAGCAGCCAGGGCAGCACAGGGCTCTCTTATCCACAGGGGGGTGTCCTGGGGTCACCGGGATGTCACCGGGATGTTGCTGGCACATGGGGCTGTGCGGTGACCTTGTCACAGCTCCATCCCCTGTGGCCCCACTGCAGACTCGGGGCACCCCCAGAGCAGTCAGGGCTCTGTCCCCCGGGGTGCCCTGTCCAGGGGCCTGGGCACTGGGTGCAGAGCCAGGGTGGGGGAGCAGGGACATCCCCCCTCCCCAGAGCAGGCCGGGAGCACTCACCCAGTGCAGCCCCTCATGCAGCCTCCTCGGCTGGCTCTGACCTAGAAAGCAGACACTGCCCTGGGCCCCATCTCCCCGTGCTGCTAATGCACCGGGCAGGAGCTGCAGATGGGGCCACCAGCCCCCGAGCCACGGCTGCCGGGCCAGCACCTCCTGCACCGCGCCGGCGCGCAGCCCTGCTTGTGGGGCAGTAGGTCAGAGCCAGCTCAGAGGACACGGTGGCACGTCCTGCAGGGCTGAGGGATGGGACCTGGCCTGGAAGGACAGAGGGCCAAGGTAGGTGAGGCACAGCCAGGACGTGGGGACCTTTGGGTTGAACCCGATGGGGAGGTGGTTGGGGTGAGCCCAGCCGAGAAGACACTGAGGGTCCTGGGGCCCAGCTCAAAGAGAGGGGTGGGGTGATCAGGTCTGGTGGTGGGAACAGGGATGGGCTGGGGTGTCCCCAGGAGCATTCCTGTATCAGCTGAACGTGCTGGCACCCTGGCTTCTTGCCTGTCTGTGCCTGCCTGCACCCGTCGCGCTGGCACTCGTGGCTGCTCTCCACCAGCGACCTGCTGCCGGCTTAGGGGGGTGGAAAGCTGTGGCTTTGCCCTCCCTGTTTGGTTTCTGGTGTCACTGTATTGTCCTCGTGCTCTGCAGCAGGGCAGCCCGTGGCTGGCTGTGACCTGGCGCAGGCCATGCTGGGAGCAGCCCCCCGGGATGTGCCCGTCCCACTGCGGGCACCGTGGGATCTGAAGGGCCTGGCTCTGCTGGGATGGTGCTGCTCTCCTGCCTGTCCACCACCAGCACCAATCTCTGGGCTGTTTCCCCAGCACTGGAAAATCTTCACTCCTTTTCTTGGCTGCTGCCGACCCAGTTTCCAGCCGGTGCTGCTCAGCGTGCCGCTCGCTGCTCCCTGCCCCTGATCCCTGGGGGTGCAGTGGGTGATGCTTTCCCCCCAGCCAGTCTGGGGATGTTTCCTGGACACTGGAGGTCCCCTGCCAAGGTCAACCCCATCGACAGGTCCATCAGCCCATGGCCACCCCCTGCCAAGGGACCTCGGGGCTGTGATGCAGCGGCGCGGGTGCCTTCGTGTGCAGACCTGCGTGTGAATCAGGCAGCAGTGGAGGGGGTGGAGAGCACCCGAGCGGGGATCTTCAAGCCAGGTTTTGCCCAGTTTCGTCCCGGCCACATCCTGCGTGTCCAAGGGTGCCACCTCCCACACGCAGCTGCGTGTCCGTGTGTCGGCTGCGCTCGGGGACCCGGCGTGAGCGGCTCTGGCGGGTCCTGGGTGATGGTGCAGGAGTGGGTGAGCGTGCATCACCCCCGGGGGGTCCCTGGGGCCATCTGGGGGGTGGTGGGGAGCAGGCAGCTTCACTGTGGTCGGGAGCTGGTGGGGTGTGCAGGTTCCCCCCACCCCGAGCCCTGCCTGCCTGGGGCCATGGGGCCATGGGGCCATCCCCTTCCATGCAGGATGGGATCCTGGGTTGAGGGCACAGCAGAAGTGTCTACTCATCCCTGCTTTGCACTGCTCTGCCAGCTCCCTGGGGATTTGTGTGATGTCCTCTCCACCACCCTCCTTTTGTCAGAGCCTCCCACAGCCACCCACCCCCACACACAGCGATGCTGCCGCAAGGGCGCTGCGGGGTCTGGATATCCCTGGGGGGGTCTGGCTGTCCCTAGAGGGGTCTGGATGTCCCTGGAGGGGTCTGTCAGTGCCGAGGGCTCAGCAGGGTCCGAGCAGCTCCCCGTGGTGTGCCTGATGCTGTAGGACAGCGTGGGGCACCAGGTGGGGGTCGGAGGGACCCTTGGTACCCCCTGCCAGCTGCAGGCGGGTCAGGGCAGGGCATGCCTGGGGCAGGGCAGGGCAGAGCTGCTCACCATGGGGTTTGTGGGGTGCAGAGGAGGAGGAGGAGCACCTCTCCTCAGCTCTGATACGTAAGGTGATGTTCGGAGACATTAAACCTCAGCTCATGAGCCCTGGGATGGTGCCTGTGGGACCTGCAGCTCCCAGGTGAGGTCCCTGGGGATGAACAGGGATAAACTGGCTCCATCCTTGGAGCTGCTTGGTGACAAGTCCTGTGGGGTTGTCCAGGGGACTCATTCTGCCCGGGTGCTGCTGGGCCCGATGCTCCATCTCAGAGCACAGGGCTGGGGGAGCAGGGAAGGGGTGAGCGGGGCTGGGTGCTGAGTCAGCACCTTCCAGCTGCGGTGGCTGCGGGAGCACCGGGGGGTGTGTGTGCTGTGGGACCCGGGTGTGTGGGCATCACTCTGGAGCTGAGCCCCGAGGCTGTGCAGCTCCCACAGGGCTTACAAAGCCCCCCTGCGCAAGTCCTTCTGTGACCGCTGTGATTTGGGGGTGTCCCTTTGGGCCTCGTTTTTTGTTGGGGATGGAAAGGGAGGTGGCATCGTGTCCCACTGCGGTGGTGGCAGCATCTGCATCCCCATGGGCATCAACCAGCCGTGGTGGCAGCCTTTGGCATCAGGACTGTGAGGCCCCACATGGCTCAGGGGTTGGCACGTGTGTCCTGCTCATGTACACCCCAGGCACTGTCCTGTGCCACCACCACGGTGCTGCTGGCAGAGTCTGTGTTCCCCCCCGGTGGGGCTGGGCACTGGCAGCAGCATCCCCCGGGAGGGATGCGCTGGAGTTGGCCCCCGCTGTGCTCCGGCTGGCCTGGCTCCGGCTTCCTCGCGGCTACTTGAGCTCGGCGCAGCCGGAGGCAGGAGCAGATGTTTGGCTCAGCTCCCTGAAAGCAGCAGGGGAGCGGCCGCCCTCCTCCCCTGCTCCGGGCGGGATTGGCTCTGGGTTTCCGCTCCCTTCCCTCGAACGCCCCTTGCTCCGCGTGGGCTGGTCCAGCCTGACCCCTCACTGCTGGCCCGGCGAGCCCGTGAGGTCATTTCTCGGCAGGGCTGTCCCGCGGGGCACGGCCATGGCCCCGCACGTGTCCCGGCGTGTGTGCCGGGAGGGGTGGGCAAGTGGGGTTGGATAAATATTGGCTGTGCTGTGCTGGGGCTCGGCGGGGTCCCTCCCTCCAGCTGGGGATGGGGGACAGCCCCAGGCAGGGGCCCTGACACCCTGCTGGGCACTGCCACCACCAAAGCGCCCTTAGAATCATAGAATCACAGAATCATTGTGGTTGGAAGGGACCTCCAGGGTCATCAAGTCAAACCTTTATCCCATCATATTCCTGACCATCAGACCATGGCCTCAAGTGCCTCATCAACCTGTTTGTTGAACCCCCCCAGGGACGGTGACTCCACCACCTCCCTGGGCAGCCCATTCCAGTGCCCAACAACCTCCCAGTAAAGAACTTCTTCCTAAGTTCTTTAAGTTCTTCTTTGTTCTTCCCCTGTGCTGTGTCCCAGCCTCGTGATGCTTGGCTGGGGCACCCAGCACTGACCCCACCCCGGGGCACGTTTTGGGAAGGGGATCCCAGGATTTTGGGGCTTGGTGGGTGCAGGGCACGCAGGGGTCAGTGCACACCCAGGGGTTGGGAAGCTCCTGGCCTCGTGGCTCATCCGTGGAGCTGGGTGTGGGTGCAGAGCAGAGCCGAGCCCAGGGCTGGGTCAGTGCCCGGGGAGCTCAGGACCTGGCTGTGCCCTGTGCTGTGAGTGGGGGGGCCCGGCCGCTGCGGGTGGGGGTGTCCGAGGCTCATCCAGGCAATGGGAAAAATTGGGATTTCGCAAGTGGGCTGAGTCACGCTGCTTCCCCACCCCGGCACTGCCCTGGGACTCCCCGGCCACCGCACGTGGCTGCTGCAGCCCCCGGGCCACCGCGGTGGCCTCAGCGAGGCTCCGAGTGTCACCCGGAGCAGCCGGGGATCCCCGCACTTCCTCCGGGGTTTCTGCCGCTCGGGGAGAGTCCGAGGTGTGATGCCCCCTGCCCCCCCCACCGGGGGCTGGCTCCGCAGCGTGGCCTGGCCAGGCGTGGGGTCGGGGTCCGTGACATGTCCCTGCCAGGGTGGGTGACACCCCCATGGCACCGGCCCTTGCCGCGGGGAGCCTGGACCCTGCTGCTACTGCGGTCGCGGTGCGGAGCTGGGGTGGAGGGGCAGCCTGACCACGGGTCCCCCTTCACAGAGTGGGGACAGTCAGGGACCTCGGGGACCAGGGGGACCAGAGGCAGTGCTGCTTGGAGACGGAGGGGTAGCTCGACTGCTGGGATGTGACACTGATCCTCTCCTTCTGGGTGAGCTCGGATGAATCAGACCCCCTTCCCTGCCTCAGTTTCCCCATCTGCAAGGTGTGTGCAGCCCCGCTGTCCCTCTGAGCGTGGCTTTGGTGAAGGGTGCCGGGTCCTGGTACCCGAAATGCAAGTGGGAAGCACCCGGGTTCAGGGTGGGCTGGCCCATGGTGGGGCTGGTGCTATTTGGGGGGTACCGGGGGGATTGGGGTGTCCTGGAGGGTACACAGGGGTTTAGAGGAGTCTGGACAGAACTAAAAGGAATCTGGGGGGTCTTAAGTGAGTCTGTGGGGTTCTCGAGGAGTATGGGGGGACTTGGGGGGTACAGCATGGGGCTGTGGGGATTCTAAGGGAGCCTGGGAGGGGGTTATAGGTGTCGTGATGCCCTTGAGGCGGTTCCTGAGGCAGATGTGAGAGGGAAGCAGAGCCACCCCTTCCCACGCCCGTGCCCGCGGGGAGTCCCCAACCCCCTCGATCCTGATTTATGAAGCTAATTGGGTTTTCTGCCCCATTAAGTGGAGGAGGAGGGAAGGGAGGAGCCTGGGCTGTGCCTGTGCTTTGCTCTCTGGTCCTACCAGAGCAGGACAAGGCTGTGATGTGGGACACTGGTGACACATCCACAGAGACCCCTTGGTTCCAGTGACCCATGGATGTGGGGCGTGAGGACCCCCTGGTGCAAGCCCTGTGTTTCCTCCCCTGCAGCGACCATGGGAGAGCGGGAGGAAAGGGCTGGGGCAGACCAGGAAGGGCTTTGGGTGGACCTTGGGTGGGTGTCAGGGATTCGGCAGCACCACTCTGATGGGGACACGAGTGCCAGGAGCCCCAGCTGGTGCCAGCAGGTCTGCCTGGCACATGGGCGGTGTCCGCTGGTGTGAGATGGGTGAAGCAGGGACACCTTGAACCCTCCTGCTGAGAAATGGGCTGGGGGTGCTCCTCTGCAAAGGGCTCCAGTGCCAGTGGGACATCACACATGTCCACATGTGCCACCATGGCAGGGCTGCTCCATTCTCCACCGTGGTCTTGCACCACCTTCACGGCTCCAGCGGGGTCAAAGCTGCCTGTCCTGGGGACCATCAGTGCTGTGCTGGCCTGGCTCCCCCCACCACCCCGGGCACCCCGAGTCTGGATCTGGGCACAGGGAAAGCCAGAGCTGCTCCTCTGAGCACTGCCCGAGGTGGGGCTGGGGTGGCTGGCCAAGAGGAGAGGTGGGAGAGGACAGTGTCCTGCAGGGGGGACCAGGATGGTGACACCGGCGTGGGGCCATCACCCCACCGCAGAGCTGGTGTCCTGTGAGAGGGACCAGGATGGTGACACTGATGTGGGGCCATCACCCCACCGCAGGGCTGGTGTCCTGCAAGGGGGACCAGGATGGTGACAGTAACACGGGGCCATCACCCACAGCAGGGCTGGCAGCCCATGGGGGGGACAGCACCGTGCTGGGACAGTGTCACCACTGTCCCTGAGCTCCGACCCTTGGCCAAGAGCCACTGTGGGGCCGGTGGGTGCGGGCAGGGTCTGTGGGTGGGGATGGCAATGGCCACCGGGGTGGTGCATCCCTGGCCCTCTGCTCACCGGGCAGGCACCACGCGTGGAGCCATGGGGTGAGGAGGGAGCCAAGAGGCGTTGCCGGTGGGAGGAAGGCTCGAGGAAGGAATTCCTGATTTCCCAGCCCGCAGGGACCGGGTCTGCTTTGCCAAGGCTGCAGTTAACCCTCTCTGGCCAGGCTGGCAAAGGTGACCCCAGTGTCATCGTCCCAGCGAGGACCCGGTGCCTGCTCTGATGTGAGAAGCGAGACAGGAACTGGGGGGTTGGTGCGGGAGGAGCAGCCCCCGGGGGGCTGGGCAGGGGCAGAGCCCCCTGGGCCCTACAGCGGGAGGGGACTGGGGGGGCTTGGGGGGTGCTCGGGTCAGGCTGAGGGATGTCCTGGAGGGCACCTGGGCACGCTGTGGGCTGGACTGGGAGGCACTGGTGCTGCCTGTAGGGATGTTGGGGCGGCTGAGGGACCGCGGGC
>VZRW01012085.1:40773-63939 GCA_013398125.1 Aegotheles bennettii
GCAGCCCCCGCCGCTGTCCTTGAGCGTCCCCTGCCCGGGGAGCGGGGGGGCTGCGGGGGGCTGCGGGGCTCGCTGGTGTCCCCGCTGGTGTCCCCGCGCGGCGCTGCACGGGGTGGGTTTGGTGCGGTGCCGGCCGAGGGGATCGCGCTGGGGAAGATGGAGGGGCCGGAGCACAAAGCAGGGGTCGAGTTTTGCCCCCAGCGCGGCGGTGCGGGGGTGCGGGGCGCTGCGGGACCTCAGCCGGCGGGGACCGCGGTGCCTGGGCTCGGCCGCGTACCGGGGCCATCGCCGCAGCCCGGTCCGGGGCTTTCCTTGCTGCTGGGGGCACCGTGCACCGCTGGCTTTGGGGACCCCGTGCTGTGCCAGCCATGTGCTGTGTGACAGAGCTGGGGTCACCCTGCATGGGCGTCCGGCTCCCGGGCATCACCCCATTGCCATCACCCCATTGCCCCAGTGCTTTGGGATGTCACCTGTGACCCCTGGGCTGCCCTTCCTTGCCGTGGGGCTGCTAAGGAGGATCTGGGGTCACCCCCTGCCCTGGCTCAGCCCCTGACCCCGTGCCTGTCTCACTGGGGCTCCCTGGAGCCAGGGCAGTGGGGGCTCCCTGTGTGGGGCTGGGACAGTGTTTGGGGTTTGCCCTGCCAGGCCACCAAAGCCAGGCCAAAGAGAGCCAATGTCACATTTGTTGCAGCCACGTGGCCACAGCTCCCCAGAACCCTGCCTGCTGCGAGGGTGATGCCAGTGTGGGAGAGGAGCTTTGCTTTGTGCTCCGGGCAGGGGATGTCTGTCCCGGTGAGAAGTCACCCCCAGCGCAGGGGCTGCTGGTGGGAGATGCTTGGAGCTGGGCAGCCCAGCCCATCCTGAGCACATGCTCATGATTAAATCCCTTCCCCATGGCAGTGCCTGCAGGTTCTGTTCCAAGAGTTGCCATAGGGATAAAGGAAACTGTGTCCATCCTGGCTCAGGCCAGTCCTTGGTGCCTGGGGAGAGCAGGGTACACAGGTTGGAGGGTGCTGGAGCTGCCTGCCTTGCTCCATCCTGGGGTTTGGGCATCCCTTAGGGAATGGTGGGGCTTGTTGCTTGTGCCCTGGCACCCTGGTTGGCAGAAGAGCCTGGCAGGTGCCTTGTCCGATGCCAGGCTCACCCTGTCCTGTCCCCAGCTCAGCCATGGCCATGGTGACACTAGGGTGATGCTGAGCAGTTTCATCAGCTGCTCAGGCTCTGGTGCTCACTGGGCTTCTCCTGCACCTCTGTGGCCCCAGTGTTGGGATATGGGCATCTCCAACAGGGACTGGGGCTGGCCACGGCCCCCCAGCTCTGCCACCTTCTCCTATGCTGCTGCTTAACCCCCCCGAGATCCTTGCAGCCCCCTCGGAGGCTGTGGGGCCTCAGTGACCTACTCAGGCGCTGACCTGAAAGGAGCTGTGCTCATCGTGCTGGAAGATGCTCCGTGCCCGTCCGTGCCGGATGGCTGCGGGCACAGCCCGGTGCTGTGGAGCCGGCTGGGCCTGGGGGGGCTCAGGCAGCTGCTGCCCCAGCGTGGGGCTGACTGATGGCCCTGGAGATGGGCTGTACATGCTCCACTGAGCCCCTGGCATGGAGCAGCTGTCCTGGCACGGTGGTGGTGCCCATACCCGCTGCCTCTGCCCACCGTGGGTGGCGGAGAGGGGGGAGCAGGGTGTGGTGAGGTGCTGGGTGGGGGCTGCCTGGGGAAGGGTGGGTGCTGCAGGTTTGTTGGCTCCAAGTGTCCCTGCCCTTCCCAGCAATCCTCCTGACCCTCAGCAGGACAGGGCGCATGGGGCTCGGGGCCAGCCCTGCTGCTGCCAGCCCTGCTGCTGTGGGTGCTGGGCTCCCTGCGCTGTGCAGGGACCCTCGGGCCCCAAATACCCCAGTGGGGGCCTTAACTGGGAGATGTGGGGTCACTGGGGCTCGTGTGCCAGCGGGACATGGAGCCTGTGCCAGGCTGGGCTGCAGCCAGCCACGGCCACCAAGTGCCAGCTCCCTGCCATGGCCCTGCAGCAGCAACTGCCAGGAGCTGAGGTTTGCACCCCGGTGGCCCCGGCATCAGGGAAATCCCATGGGATTTAGCAGGGACCCAGTGGGCAGAGCTGGGGCTGGGCAGGGGGGTCTGACGCCGGCTCTGCTGTTGCAGCTGGGATGAGAGCAGCTCCATCAGCAGCGGCCTCAGCGATGCCTCTGACAACCTCAGCTCGGAGGAGTTCAACGCCAGCTCCTCGCTCAACTCCCTGCCCTCCACCCCCACCGCCTCACGCAGGAACTCGGCCATAGCGGTAGGTGCCCGCGGTGCCCACACCCCCCCTGGCACCGCTCCCAGCTCGGTGCCACAGCCCCTGCAGGAAGGGAGGAGGTGGAGGGTGCCGGTGTGGGGAAACTGAGGCACGGCGCAGGGGGTCTGGTGCACCCCTCCCCCAGCTGACTGGTGCTCCCTGGGGTGGGTTTGGGGTGGGTGCCAGGAGCACCCCTGACCCTGCTGTGCCCGCAGCTGCGCACGGACTCAGAGAAGCGCTCGCTGGCGGAGAGCGGGCTGAGCTGGTACGGCGAGGGCGAGGACAAGGCACCCAAGAAGCTGGACTACGACAGCAGCAGCCTCAAGATGGAGCACGGCTCCTCCAAGTGGCGGCGGGAGCCCTCGGAGGGTGGCGAGGAGGGGCCCAAGGGTGGTGAACTGAAGAAGCCAGTCAGCCTGGGCACCCCGGGCTCCCTCAAGAAGGGCAAGACCCCTCCGGTGGCTGTGACATCCCCCATCACCCACACAGCACAGAGCACCCTCAAAGTGGCAGGTGAGACCTGATCTGGGCAGGGTACAGCTTAGCTTCTCTGATGGGGAGGGACTTGGGTGGCATTTCCGTGGGCTTCCCCCGAGCACATTGGCCGTGGGACACCCTGTGGCTGCACTTAGACCCAGCAGCTAGACCTGGGCTGAAGGTGGTGACAGGGCTGTGCATCCCTGCAGGCAGGTTTTGAGTCTAGCCCCATGTTAAGCTGTGCTTGCCCAAGGCCATGGCTCTGCCCCAGCACCTAGGGTGGTGGCACATCCCTTCATCTCCATCACATGCGCATGTCTTCGCTGCGGTGTCCCATCTGGGCTAGCCTTCACCCAAACATCTCCAAAGCCTCCTGGGACACTCACCCATCCTTCGCTGCCCACCAGGCAAGCCCGAGACCAAGGCCACTGACAAGAGCAAGCTGTCTGTGAAGAGCACAGGGCTGCAGCGCTCCTCCTCCGATGCCGGCCGGGACCGCATCGCCGATGCCAAGAAGCCGCCCTCGGGCCTCGCGCGCCCCTCGGCCTCCAGCTCCTTCGGCTACAAGAAACCGGCACCGGCCACCGGCACGGCCACCGTCATGCAGGCTGGGGGCTCGGCCACCCTGGGCAAGGTCCAGAAGAGCTCCGGCATCCCCGTCAAGCCGGTCAGTGGGAGGAAAACAAGCCTGGATGTCTCCAATGCGGCTGAGCCCGGCTTCCTGGCCCCGGGGGCTCGTTCCAACATCCAGTACCGCAGCCTGCCCCGGCCGGCCAAGTCCAGCTCCATGAGCGTGACCGGTGGCCGCGGGGCCAACCGGCCGGTCAGCAGCAGCATCGATCCCAGCCTGCTGAGCACCAAGCAGGGCAGCATCTCAGTGTCGCGGCTCAAGGAGCCGTCCAAGATCGGTGCTGGCCGTGGCACACCGGCCCCTGTGAACCAGACTGACCGCGAGAAGGAGAAGGCCAAGGCCAAGGCGGTGGCGCTGGACTCCGAGTGTGGGACACTGAAGAGCGTCAGCTCACCCGAGAGCACCCCGAAAGCACAGCCCAACCTCCCGCCAGTGGCCAAGGTGGCCGAGCTGCCCCCCACACCTCTCAGGTACAGGCCTTTCACCCCTGAGGGCTGCGGGTGCCCAGCACCCAGCCGTGCCCAGCACCCACATCTCACCTGCTCCGTTATCTTTTTCCCCCTCCAGAGCGGCTGCCAAGACCTACGTGAAGCCTCCCTCCCTGGCCAACTTGGACAAGGTCAACTCCAACAGCCTGGACTTGCCTTCCTCCAGCGAGCTGCACCCCCCACACGCTGCCAAGCTCCAGGACTTGCACCCGGCCGGTGGGCACCTCGCGCCCTGCTTCAGCCCCAGTCCTGCCCCCATCCTCAACATCAACTCAGCCAGCTTCTCCCAGGGCCTGGAGCTCATGGGCAGCTTCAGTGTCCCCAAGGAGGGCAGGATGTACCCCAAGCTCTCAGGCCTGCACCGCAGCATGGAGTCCCTGCAGATGCCCATGAGCCTGCCCAGTGCCTTCTCAGGGGGCAGCACCACCACCCCCACCCCTGCTGCCGCACCCCCCGCCAGCACGGAGGAGGAGGAGGAAGAGGCAGGGGAGCTGGGCTGGAGCGGGAGCCCCCGACTCTCACATCTGGACAGGTATGGCTGGAGGGTGGGCACGGGGCTGCCGGGGCACCTCTGGGGGCTCAAGTCCCTCCCTGCTGTCACGCCATGACCTTAGCCTCATTTGGAGGCCCTTCCTGCTGCATTTCTAGGGAAAACTTCCCTGTCCCCACGGCTCAGCCCCCCCATGGCACCTTCCCTGGTCTGTGCAGGGATGTGACCGAGGTTTCCTTCCCTTCCAGTGCCAACCGTGACAGGAACACGCTGCCCAAGAAGGGGTTGAGGTAAAGGAGCCCGAGTCACTGGTGGACGGTGGTGGGGTGGGAAGGTGGGCGTGTGGAGCTCTCTGCAGGGGGCAGCAGGCAGGAGCTGGTGTGGTGCTGGTCCCCCTCACCCTGCTGCTCTCTGCTCTGCTCCCCAGGTACCAGCTCCACTCCCAGGAGGAGGCCAAGGAGCGGCGCCATTCGCACGCCATCAGCAGTGGGGTCCCCGAGTCGGACGATCAGCAGGAGCTGCCCTCGCCCCCTGCCCTCCCCATGGCACTGGTGGGGAAGGGTCCGCTCACCAGCATCGGTCAGTTCCCTCCACCACCAACCTTCTGCTGGCAGCCAGTCCTGTCCCTCCTGCCCCCACCACCCCTGCTCTCCGTGGCACTCACTGGTCCTGCCCTGGGTGCTGCTTTTCTCCTCGACACCCCCACCCCCCCCCGGTGCTCTTGGCCCACCGAGGTGCTGGGCTGTGCCCAGGGGTCAGGGCTGTCCCATCACCTGTGCTTCAGGGTGTCTCACCCACCCTCGGGGCTCTGCCCGCGGCTCCCAGCTCCTCTGGGGGGGCCTGGCAGGGCAAGGGGTGAGCTCTGCCCTGCTCTTGCCAGGACCTTCGAGTGCTGGGGGGTCCAGGCAGATGGGTTGGGGCTGGGGGGGGTGTGTGTGATGAGGTGCTCCCCTCCTGCACCCACAGGTGATGGGCTCTGGTGCCCACCTTGTTCTGGGGTGATGGGTTTGTTTCTCAGCCCCATGGTGACCTTGGTGCTGGTGTCCAGGCCTTCCCAGCATGAATCTGTTTCAGCTTTCCCTCAGCCCTCCTGCTTTGGGACCACAATCCCACTTCCCACTCTGCATCCCAGCTCTTGTAGACCACTCCCAGCTCTGCTTCCCGATCCCAGATCCCCCTGGTGACTCTGACCCTGCCTCTCCCCTGCCTTCTCCTCGTAGTGAGCCCCACTGCTGCCGCAAACCCGCGGATCACCCGCTCCAACAGCATCCCCACCCACGACTCCACCTTCGAGCTGTACAGCACGTCCCAGATGGGCAGCACCCTCTCCCTGGCCGACAAGCCCAAGGGCATGATCCGCTCGGGCTCCTTCCGGGACCCTGTGGACGATGGTGAGAGTGCTGCTGTGCTCCTGCCCAGGCGATGGTGGCTCAGGGGGGACTGTGGGGCTCCCCATGCTCTTGTCCCTTCCTCATCCTGGCTTGTATCAGCCACACTGGGGCCAGCAGGAGCAGGGCAGGGATTGTCCCCGTGTGCTCAACACTGATGGGGCGGCACCTCGAATCCTGGGGTCAGTTCTGGGCTCCTCACACCAAGAAGGACATTGAGGGGCTGGGGGTGTCCAGAGAAGGGAACGGAGCTGGGGCAGGGGCTGGAGCCCCAGTGTGATGGGGAGCAGCTGAGGGAGCTGGGGGTGCTCAGCCTGGAGAGAAGGAGGCTGAGGGGAGACCTTCTGCTCTCTGCACCCCCTGAGAGGAGGTTGGAGCCAGGGGGGGTCGGGCTCTGCTCCCAAGGAACAAGCGATGGGACAAGAGGGAACGGCCTCAAGCTGCACCAGGGGAGGTTTAGGTTGGATCTGAGGAACAATTCCTGCCCCAAAGGGCTGTCAGGGCCTGGCCCAGGCTGCCCAGAGCAGTGGTGGGGTCCCCATCCCTGGAGGGATCTCAGAGCTGTGTAGATGTGGTGCTGAGGGCTGTGGGTCAGTGGTGGCTTTGGCAGTGCTGGGTTAATGGTTGGACTCAATGATCTTAAAGGTCTTTTCCAACCCAAATGATTCTGTGGTTCTGTGATTCCTGATACTGCTGTGTTGCTCTCGTATGGGTTGGTGCAGCCAGTCCTCAGCATCTGAGCAGAGGACAATAGCCCTGAGGGGCCTGATGGACCCCTCTGCACTGGCATCTATTTTGGGTCATGGTCCCCCTGACCTCCGTGAGTGCCTGATGTCCTTTTGTTGGCCCCTGGGTGTTTTATAGCTGGGTGAGGGGACCCAAACAGCCGGAGGTGGTGGCAGAACCCCCAGGCTCAGCCAGAGAGGAGGGTGCAGAGAGAAGGGTGCAGGTGGGTGCCCCCCTCCCAGGGGGGGTCACCAGCCACACGCTGAGGAGTGGGCAGCGCTGAGCAGCCGCCGTCTCCCCCTCTGCCTCCCCCCACCCCACAGAGCCCCCTCCACTGGGAGCTCTGTCCCCTGCACCCTGCTGTGCCCTGCACCCGAGGCTGCCCCTGGCTGGGGACACCCTGACACACGCTGGGTTCTCTTTGTTGCAGTTCATGGATCCGTGCTGTCCCCGGCCTCCAGCGCGTCCTCCACCTACTCCTCCGTAAGAGCCACCTCCGTGCTGCACCGCTCTCTGCATGGCTGGGGGGGCCTGGGGGGGGCCGGGGGGGCTCTGTGCATGCCTCTGCCTCGTGCCTTGCTGCCCTCCTGACTGCCTGCCTCTGTCTGTCTGTCTGTCCCTCTGCTCTCGCACTGCCAGGCTGAGGAGAAGATGCAGTCCGAGGTGAGCCCGTGCCCTCTGCTCATCGCCTGCCCCTGCCACCGCGGCCACGGTGAGCGCCCGGCCCCCCCTCACTGCCTCTGCTCTCTCCCCACAGCAAATCCGCAAGCTGCGCCGTGAGCTGGAGTCCTCGCAGGAGAAGGTGGCCACCCTGACCTCCCAGCTGTCTGCTAACGTGAGTCCCCATGGGAGCTGCTGCCCGCTGCAGGACACGCTGCTCTGTCCCTGGCCTGTGCCCACCAGAGCCTGGACTTGCCCTCTCCAGCCTCTTGCATCCCCCCCCAGCCATGGGTGCTCTGCTCTCCCCCCCAGCCATGGGTGCTCTGCTCTCCCCCCCAGCTGTGGGTGCTCACCCATGTGTTTCTCCACCTCTCCCAGGCCAACCTGGTGGCAGCTTTTGAGCAGAGCCTGGTGAGCATGACATCCCGCCTGCGGCACCTGGCTGAGACTGCCGAGGAGAAGGTGGGTGTCGGGGTGCTGGGTGTGCACTGGGGAGCACTGGTGGTGCAGCTCACGGGACTGGGGGGATATGGGACTGGGGGATGAATCTGCTGTGGCACTGGGTGCTCTCGGGGTGGTCCCTGTGCCATCAGAACACACCCTACGGCTCCTGGCTCTGCTCCCCCAGGACACAGAGCTGCTGGACCTGCGAGAGACCATTGACTTCCTCAAGAAGAAAAACTCGGAGGCCCAAGCTGTGATCCAGGGTGCCCTGAACGGCACCGATGTCACCCCCAAAGGTAAGGCATGGTGCTCCAGCCCCCCTCCAGCCCTGCCTGAGCTGCTCGCCCAAATGCAGCTGGGCTGCTCCTGCCCAGGGCTGGCACAGGGCCCAGGGCACCCCTTGCCCCACCGAGGGGTTTGGGTGGGTGGCAGGGTGCCCTGGGCAGCAGCTCTTCCCCTCCTGGGACCCCTGAGCACCTGAAGGCAGGGTTGGACAGCCAGAGCTGTCACTGCAGGAGGTCTCAGTGCTGGTGTGTGGGGGTGATGGGGTGGTCATCCTCCCCAGGACCCCTCCTCACCGGGCCCTTTGCTGGCAGCCCGGTTTTGGCTGCTGCTCTTGGCTTTGTTCCCACTGGTGCAGTTTCTGGCCCCAACCCCCTCGTGTGAGTGCAAAGTGCTGGCAGGGAGGTGACCTGAGACAGGAGCAGAACAATGTGTGCTCTGAGCATCTCCCTGGGACCTGGGGTCACTGTCCCAAGTGGCAGTGCCTGTGTGGTGTCTGAGCCCTGCGTCACCTTCCATGGTGGCCCTGAGAACTCGGAAGGTGTTTGGGTGGGAAGGGAAGGGGTGCAGGGAGGAGAGCATGGGTGGCTCTGGCGTTGGGGCAGACACAGTTTGCTGATACCTGCTTTCCTGGTCTCTCCTGCTTCTCTGGCTGGCCCCAGAGCTGCGCATCAAGCGACAGAACTCCTCTGACAGCATCTCCAGCCTCAACAGCATCACCAGCCACTCCAGCATCGGCAGCAGCAAGGACGCCGACGCCAAGAAGAAGAAGAAGAAGAGCTGGGTGGGTTGGACAGGGCGCTGGCAGGAGGAACGGGGCTTGGGGAGCCACCACTGGGAGTCAGCCCCATGAGCCACCTGCTCTTGATCTACCTTGGCATTGTGGTGTCCCCTCTGTCCCCTGAGGGCAGCACTGGTGGGGAGTGTGTAGCCACCATGGATTTGTGTCTTGATGTGTTGGCCGGGAGTTCTCCAGCCCCTCTGGGAGTTTTCCAGCCCTGGTCCTGCACGCCTGCTCCCTTGTTTTTTCCCACGTCTGTCTCCTGCCCACACAGGCTGTGGCAGTGTGAGGGGCTGGACCCCTCAGCCAGGCAGCCCCTTCCCCGTGCCCGGTGGCTCCGAGCTGGATGTGCGATTAAGTCTTGCTTTGTTTTGTTTCTCTCCCCCTATGCTGACCTCAACCCTTTTTTTCCAGGTGTATGAGGTAAGTCCTATGCTGTCCCCTCCACCCCATGCCCTGCCCGGCCAGGGCCCTCGCTCCATTGTGTGGGACGGTGCTCATACCACTACCCATCCCATCCATCCCACTAACCCCCAGCACGGGCCACCCCAGGGCCACCAGTGGGGCTGCACGCGCCTCAGCTGCTTCCTCTGATGTGGAGGGGCTGAATGGTCCTGGGTGGCCCTGAGCCAGCAGGAAGGGCTCAGATGGGGACCTGTCCCATGGATGGGGACAATCCCCTTGCCCGGGGAAGGCGGGTGCTCTCCTGACTCCCTGTAGCCTGATCTTCTGGAACAGGGACCTCGCTGCAGCCCTGGCTGCACACCGGGGTGTGGGTCTGCCCATCTCTGCATGGCCAGGTCTGGCCTGATGTGGCCCCAAGTGGCTGTCCCTGTTGGGTCCCGTGTGGATCCCGGTGCTCCTCTGCTCTCCCACCAGCAGAGCCTGGCACCCAGCAGTTTTCTCACACTGAAATGCAATGGTTTTGTTTCTGGGGACACCTCAGACAAGCCTGCCTGGCACCTGTTGGGCCGCATCTTGCCCATTCTCCATCCCCCTTTTCCTCCCACCTCCCCTCGGTGTCCCCAGTGTGTGCCCCTGGTGCCCGTCCTGCTGCTGTCCCGCGGCTGCTGGTGTGTGTGCAGGTCCCCGTCTGTCCCCTGTGCAGTGTCCCCCTGGCTGCTCACCCCCTGCTGCCCGTGTGTGCTGTGTGCATGCTGCATGCCCGGCCGGGACCCCCGGGACATCTCTGTGCTTCCAGGAGGACCCTGAAGGGCAGAGGGGGGTGTGGGGCTGGAATTGTCCCCTCGGTGCAGGACCTTGGCCCTGCAGTGGCTGGGAAGGGGGGTTTCCCCTAAAAGGTGCTTGCTGGGGTGAATGTGAGGATGAGGTGAACCAGGGAGCTGGTGCAGTGCCTGATTGTCCTGATGTGGGTGCTGGGGGGTGAGCAGGATGGGGTGGAGCCCCACCACGACATGGGTCCCACTCCATGGAGCTGTTTGGTGCCGTCCAGGCTGGGGCTGGAGGCACAAGGGGCCGTGCAGCCCCATCACCAGCGGTGCCAGCAGTGCAGGGGCAGGCAGGTGCCTGGGCAGGGGCACGGCGTGGTCCTGCCCTGGTGAGGAGGGTGGTGGTACTGGTCCCATCTCAAGCTGTCTGTGAGTCCTGGGCAGGAGTAGGGCATGGTCCTGCCCTGGTGATGAGGGTGGTGGTACTGGTCCCATCTCAAGCTGTCGTTGGGTCCTGGGCAGGGGTAGGGCATGGTCCTGCCCTGGTGATGAGGGTGGTGGGACTGGTCCCATCTCAAGCTGTCTGTGAGTCCTGGGCAGGGGTAGGGCATGGTCCTGCCCTGGTGATGAGGGTGGTGGTACTGGTCCCAGCTCAGGCTGTCTGTGTGTCCTGGGCAGACAATGGCCCTGGGGCAGGATGGGGCCAGGTCTATGCTTGGAAGGTTGCACTGTAGGGCTGTCCCTAACAAGAGCATTTCTGTCTCCTGTAGCTACGCAGCTCCTTCAACAAGGCCTTCAGCATCAAGAAGGGTCCCAAATCAGCTTCGTCCTACTCGGACATCGAGGAGATCGCCACTCCAGACTCGTCAGCCCCCTCCTCCCCCAAACTGCAGCATGGCTCCACAGAGACCGCTTCGCCCTCCATCAAATCCTCCACATCCTCCTCCGTGGGCATCGACACGACCGAGTACGTGGGGCCAGTGTGGGTGGGGTGGGCCACTGGTGGGGGCTGCAGGCTCCTGCCCTGGACATGTGCAAGACTCGGTGTCTCCCTTGGCCCAGGCTCTTTCAGGCCCATGGTGAGGGTGAGCCAGAGAAGAAGGAGGTGTCGGAGCTGCGGTCAGAGCTGTGGGAGAAGGAGATGAAGCTGACAGACATCCGCCTGGAGGCCCTCAACTCGGCACACCAGCTGGAGCAGCTGCGGGAGACCATGCACAACATGCAGGTGAGGACCTCTGCCAGGAGCCTGGCTGGCTCTGAGGACCTGGTGGCCACAGTCCCTGTGCCACTGGAGCTGTGCTGCAGCCCCAAGATGCTGCCAGTGTCCAGCTCCTCACCCTGGGCTGTAACTGGTTCTCCCCCAGCTGGAGGTGGATCTCCTGAAGGCTGAAAACGACCGGCTCAAAGTGGCTCCAGGGCCTTCAGCAGTGCCAGGCTCTGTTCCTGGCCATATCACAAGCACGTCAGCCTCCTCTTCCCCGCGGCGTTCCCTGGGTCTCACCCTTGGCCATGCCTTCAGCCCCAGCCTGGGGGACACAGGTAGGGTAATGGAGCTGCTGGCAGGGCTGGGGCAGAGACGTGTGTGTGGTGGGTGATGTGCAGCCCAGAGCCTGGGAGGAGGCAGTTGGATTCAGCTCAGGCTGGGCATGGTTGGGCCTGGTGGCTTGGCTCTCCCTGCCGGCACAGCCTCACTGCTCTGTCCCCAGATGTGTCCCCCATGGACGCTGTCAGCGCTGGCACCCAGAAGGATGAGCTGATGCTGCGGATTGTGGTGCGCATGCCACCCCAGCACATCATCAAGGGGGTGAGTGTGGGCTCTATGGAGAACCTGACCTGTCTTCCTGCCATGGCCCTGGGCAAGGAGCAGAGCACACCTGTCCAGGGCTGGATGCAATGCTCCAACTGGCACACCTCTGCCTTGGCTCCTAGGACCTCAAACAGCAGGAGTTTTTCCTGGGCTGGACCAAGGTGAGCGGGAAGGTGGACTGGAAGATGCTGGATGAGGCTGTCTGCCAGGTCTTCAAGGTAGGAGCACAAGGACCCCTCTTTCAAGAGCCATCCTTTTACACTGTTCCACCATGCCTGATGTTCCTTGGCCCAGGTCCTTTCCTGGGTCTCATGGAGCTGCTGAGCACCGCTTATTCCTTGTCAGCCCTCAGGGACACTGACAGGCCTGTCCTTGTCCTCATAGGATTACATCACCAAGATGGATCCTGCTTCCACGCTGGGACTCAGCACCGAGTCTGTCTATGGCTACAGCATCAGCCACATCAAGCGGATTCTGGACACGGAGCCGCCGGAGCTGCCGCTGTGCCGCCGGGGCCTGACCAGCATCGTGGTGACGCTCAAAGGTCAGTGCAGCAGAGGGGCTCCAGCAATGTCCATCTTCCCTCGCGGTGTCGTGGGCCAGGAGTGGGACCCTCAGCCCTCCCCTGCCTGCAGGCTTGAAGGAGAAGTGCGTGGACAGCCTGGTGTTCGAGACGCTCATCCCCAAGCCCATGATGCAGCACTACATCAGCCTCTTGCTGAAGCACCGGCGGCTCATCCTCTCGGGACCCAGCGGCACCGGCAAGACCTACCTGACCAACCGCCTGGCCGAGTACCTGGTGGAGCGCTCGGGTCGGGACGTCACCGAGGGCATCGTCAGCACCTTCAACATGCACCAGCAGACCTGCAAGGTGAAGGCACGCAGCACTGGGAGCATTCCCACTGGCACTGGTAGTCCCCGTTGGCAGCTGTGCCACGGCCCCATGTGTGACACCTGACCTGTTCATTGCAGGACCTGCAGCTGTACCTCTCCAACCTGGCCAACCAGATCGACCGGGAGACGGGCACGGCCGACGTGCCCCTGGTCATCCTCCTGGATGACCTCAGCGAGGCGGGCTCCATCAGCGAGCTCGTCAACGGCGCGCTCACCTGCAAGTACCACAAATGGTGAGAGCCCCACTGCACCCTGCTCCCATTGCCCTCAGCAAGATTCCTGGGCTGGTGGAGATGAGGCTGCACCACTGCACGTGTCTGCTGTGCCCAGAGCAGCTCTGCCGTGGGCAGGTGGGATGCAGGTGCTTCTTCTCACAGATTCTGTCTCTCTCTGTCACACTCAGCCCCTACATCATTGGGACCACCAACCAACCTGTGAAGATGACCCCAAACCACGGCCTCCATCTCAGCTTCAGGTGGGAATCATACATCCCCAGAGACCATCCCCATGGGGCTGGCAGGGCGCAGAGGCCATCACTCCTCTTCCTGGGTGGTCCTGGGGACACATCCTGTGAGTGGGGACCCTGATGAGGAGTGAGCCCCAGGCCTGTCCCTGCCATCCGAGAAGGATCTGATGCCCCGACTTTGGGCACATGTGGTGTGGGGATGCTAGTGGGTTCCCCAAGGGTTCTGGGGGTGGGTCAGCTTGTGTGGAGACCCAGCCCTGATCAGCTGAGGCTTTCCCCCAGGATGCTGACCTTCTCCAACAATGTGGAGCCAGCCAACGGCTTCCTGGTGCGCTACCTGCGGCGGAAGCTGCTGGAGTCGGACACGGACGTCAATGCCAACAAGGAGGAGCTGCTGCGTGTGCTGGACTGGGTGCCCAAGCTCTGGTACCACTTGCACACCTTCCTGGAGAAACACAGCACCTCCGACTTCCTCATCGGTACGGCCTCACCGAACACCTCCCTGCTCTGCCCCGCACTGGGAGCCCCCAGGGACGAGGCAAAACCCTCCCAGAAGAGGAGCCTGGGGAGCCGAGGCGCTGCCCCGTGTCCCCCAGCCCCACAGAACTGGGGCCGGTGGGCGACGCACGCCCGCTCAGCCTCGAGCATCCCAGCTGTGCCCAGGGCCTGATCCTGGGGATGGGGAGGGATTCTGCAGCATCTCTGGGCTTTGCTTCACCCTCTGAGGAGCTGCTTGGGGTGGCTGGTTTGTCGTGCTGCCTTGGGTGGTGTTTGTGGGAGCTGTCACTGTGGTGTTGGCCAAGGTGGCCTGTCTGATGACCCCTTCTGGAGCACAGAGGAGCTGTGTTCTCCCAGGCAGGTGTCCCTTTGCCTTTGTGCTTTTGGGGGTGAATTGAACACAGCAGCCCTGTTCCTTGCCCAGGAGCTTGCTTTCTGCCCATGTGTGTCGGGCAGATGCTGCTCCCAGGATGTGGTTGAGCCCAGGGCACCCTGCACAGCCAGGCTTGGGGCTGCTGACTGGAGCAGGGGGACCTTAGCCCCAGTTTTCACTCACTGCCTTCCCCCCCCACAGGTCCCTGCTTCTTCCTGTCCTGCCCCATCGGAATTGAGGATTTCCGGACCTGGTTCATCGACCTGTGGAACAACTCCATCATCCCTTACCTGCAGGAGGGGGCAAAAGATGGGCTCAAGGTACCCAGAGCTGCCTGGTGTGGGGACACCAAGCAGTGGTGCTTAGGGACATGCTGAGGCAGCAGTCGAAAGGGGCAGGGAGAGGTGCTGGGATTTTGGGCACAGGTGGAGTCAGTCCTGTCCCTACCCTGTGGCTGCAGCAGGACAAAGCACTGTCCCTGGGGGGGGGAGGGGGGCTGCTTGGGGGTGCCATGTCACCAGCTCTGGCACGTGCTGAAGAGGTGGCTGCCGCTTGCTCCCTGCCTCCAGGTCCATGGGCAGAAGGCAGCTTGGGAGGACCCCGTGGAGTGGGTGCGGGACACCCTGCCCTGGCCGTCAGCACAGCAGGACCAGTCCAAGCTGTACCACCTGCCCCCACCCACCATCGGGCCCCACAGCACCGTTTCCCCTCCCGAGGAGCGCACCAAGGACACGACACCCAGCTCCCTGGATGCCGACCCTCTGGTATGGCCCCGGGCTGGGCAGTGCTGGTGGAGGGGGAGAGCAGGGTGGAGCTGTGCTTCACATTAGTGGTCGCTTTTCAACGTAAAAACCCCTGACCTGGGGATGCAGAAACGTTTTTTGTGCTTCTTCCTGGGAGGAGCAGTGGGTATGGGATGATGGCTGTGGTGGGCATTGTGATGGGCATGGCATGGTGCTCCACATGGTGCCCATGTCCCCACGCACAGCCACACGCAGGCACACACAGACTGAGGCTTGGACATATGTCCCTGTGTCACCAGAGAGACTGCTAGCAGACAGCAGGCTGCCACAGATGCCAGCTGATGTGCCAGGGTCTGTCCCCCCTGCACTGCCTTGAGCATCCCAGCCTGATCCTGGTGATGGGGAGGGATTTTGCAGCATCTCTGGGCTTTGCTTCCCCATCTGAGGAGGGTGGCTGGTTTGTGCAGAAGGGCAGGAAGGGCGCAGTGGCCTTGGCTTCCCCAGAGGGACCTCTTGTCCCCCTCGGGCTTGGTGCCACGCTCCTCTCCCCGCAGATGGCCATGCTGCTGAAGCTCCAGGAAGCCGCCAACTACATCGAGTCTCCAGACCGTGAGACCATGGTGGACCCTGACCTGCAGTCGACTCTGTGAGGCCCAGACATGCCGGCCCAGGCCGAGGGGAGCCGCCGCCAGCCCCGCTCCTGCCGGGCTGCTCCCCTCCTCCTTGGGTACCCTGGAGCGCAGGGCTGGCGGGTGAGCAGAGAGGACCGGGGCTCTGGCGCATCCCGGCAGAGCGTGGGGAGCTCGGCTCATCCGTGGGAGAGCGCGAGGTGCCCTCCCCACCCTGGGGGTAGGAGAATCCTGGTTTATCTTCTTGGTTTTTTCTGTCTCTATTGCAAACTCTCGGGCTTTGGGGCCAGGGCGACCGATGCGGCCGAGCCCCCGTTCCCAGGAGCCGCAGGAAAGGCCCCTGTGTGGGGCAGGGACCCCGCAGGAGCCTCCTGGGCCGAAGCTGGGGGCAGGGGAGGAGCGTGTGGCTGCAGGATGAGAGCAGGGGTGCGGGGGTCTGCAGCTCCCTCCCCACCCGAGGGCAGAGCCGAGGGAGCCATGGCTCGCGCTGGCCGAGGAGCAGCACGGCTCTCGCTGCTGTCTGTGCGTTCCCCGTTCCACCCGCATGGCAGCCGCTGAGACCAGGACAGCCCAACAAACCCTGCCTTGATTATTTTATTTTTGTTTTTCCCCCCCTCCCATTTTCCTTTGGCCGAGTCCAGACTTTGCTTTGGTCCCTTTTTTGTTCTGGTTCTTCGCTCTCCCGGCCTGGAGCCCGTGGCCTGGTGCCCACCGCTTCCCTGTAAGCAGCTCCCTTTCCCTTTGGTTTCTTTTGCAGCTGTTGGTTCCACCACTCAAACCACCTCTGTCACAAAACTGGTGCTCACTGGACAATCTCCAGTCCCTGAACCCACCTCCCAGGGCCTCGCAGCTTGGCCGAGATGGGACATGGCAGCCGGTGGCAGTGGGATGCTCCTGGAGCATCCTCATTCCTGGTGGGTCCTCCATCCCCAAAAGCACAAGGCAGAGTCGCTGTGGGGACGGGGTCTCCCACCAGGATGGGATGCCATGGGCTGTCCCCTCCCCAGGCACCCAGCATTGCCTGAGGGCTGGGCACGGGGACATCACTGCTGCCCCATCCCTGGGCAGCCTCGGTGCTGAGGGGCACAACCTGCCCC
Source organism: Aegotheles bennettii (assembly GCA_013398125.1). Taxonomy (NCBI): domain Eukaryota; kingdom Metazoa; phylum Chordata; class Aves; order Caprimulgiformes; family Aegothelidae; genus Aegotheles; species Aegotheles bennettii. Next base: position 57,105 of record VZRW01012085.1, read on the forward strand.
CTGCTCCCCCGTGCTGACCCGCCTGGGGCTGTGGGACCATGAGCCCTGCTGGGGAGTGGTCCCGATGCCACCGGCTCCTGCAACTGCCTTCCTGGGGTCTGGCAGGGTCCTGCTGTGCCCCATGTTGGTGCTCTGGGGACACCGGGGGCTGCCACGTGTCCTCTGAGCCCTGCTGTGCCGTGTCACGGGTGAGGCTCCTGGCACAGAGGGGATCAGCCCTGGTGCTGCCGTGGTGCCTTAATCCCCACCGTGGGCAGGGGGCACGTGGGGCTCGGGCTGGTGCTGTCACCGCCTGCTCTGGCTGCAGTGCCCTGGGACTGTCCCCAGAGCCAGCTTGGCTGGGGTGGGGCAGGGGTGCTGGCACTGGCCTGATGAGCTCGGCTAGGCTGGGGCTGCTGCCTTCAGCACCTTCTCTTGCCTGTCCCTGAGCCTGCCTGCGGGTGCTCTGCCGGGCCAGCACCTCCTGCTCCCCTCTGCCTGCTCCAGCTCAGCTCCCACCCTTTGCCAGGGCCCGGGAGAGGTGGCCCCAGGGCTGGCTCTGCTCAGCCCTCCTGTCCCCGAGCCCTGCCACCCAGGGGACCGGGCAGCCTTAGCCCTGCTGTGGCTGATGTGGCCTTCAGGGACATCTCACTCCCCTCCAGAAGACATCTCTGAGGCCTGGCCTGGCCTGGCCGCCGGTGCTGCTCGGAGGTGGCCACCACCTTGGTGCTCTCCCGGCTGGTGCATCTTGCCTTGGCGCCTGCTCCCCATGGTGCTCACCCCTCCAGCTGTCCCACAGCTCCCCCGCCGTGTCCCCACTGTCCCCAGGGGCTGGCCAGCCCGGCCCCTTTGCACAGGGCTGTCCCTCCCCACGCTGGCTTGGACACCGGGGCTCTCCATTCGCCTCCCTGCGTTGCCATCAGCCGAGCCCCGCTGTACATAGATCCGTATCCAACGCCCCGTGTGAGTTGGTGGGGCCCGGCCCTGCGCCTCTCTCCTGGTTTTTTTTGTACTCTGTGATAACTGTGCTGTGCTGACTTCTTTTCTGATTGTACGAGACACCGGCTCAGCAGCCGCTCGAGGCGGCCGGTGGGGACCTGGCTCTCCCCTCCAGCCCCTCTCGCCCTCCTCGGGGCTCTGCTGCACCTTTGGGGACTGCCCTGTGCCCCCCTCTCCCTGTGCACGGCCCCCAGGCAGCCTTGGCTGGGCCTGACGTTCTTCCCTGACACCCTCTGGAGCCACCAAAATGTCAACCAAAGTGTCCCCAGCACTGGCTGGCTCAGGGCTGTGCTGCCAGGTGTCCCCCAGCCTCTTCCCTGGGGGGTTGCCCCATCGTTCCTCGCTGCCCCATAACCTCAGCCGGTGTGTGCTGGAGGGACACTGGTGTAAATCAGGAGGAACCCCCCCAGGGGAGGGGCAGTGGGAGGGTGATGCCAGCAGGAGTGCCCTGGGATGGGGCATGGCTGGGGGGCTTTCGCTAGGCTTACCCAGCTGCAGGGACATGCCCTGGGGGGGTTCCTCCTCACTTACACCAAGCACCCCATGTCCCCAAGTATGGCAACTGTCTGGGGGGCTGAGGGACCCAGCACCCTGAGTCCATGGATCGCACTAACTCGGCCCCCTGCCACCCCCAAGGGTGCCCATCACCCCCAAAGGTGCCTGTCACTCCCACAGGAGCCCATCACCTCCCAAGGGGCATGCTGCCCCCAAAGGTGCCTGCCATCCCCAAGGGTGCCTATGACCCACCAAGGGTGCCTGCTGCCCCCAAGGGTACCCATCACCCCCAGGGTGCCTGTGACCCCCCCCCCCAAAGGAGCCCATCACCTCCCAAGGGTGCGGGTGACCCACCAAGGGTGCCTGTCACCTCCAAGCGTGCTGGTGGCCCCCAAGGGTACGTGTTGCCCCTCAAGGATGTCTGTGACCCCCAATGGAGCCTGTCACCCCCTCCAAGGGTGCCTGCCACCTCCAAAGGTGCCAGCTGCCCCCAAGGGTGCCCGTGGCCCCAGTAGTGCCAGGAGCTGTCCTGAGGGGCTGGAGCTGGGGGATGCCAGCGCCTCACCCTCCTGCCCCCTCGAGCTGCTGAACCTTACAATTTTAGCTTTTTTCTATTAGAAACAAACGACCTTTTTTTAATTAAATAAAAAGACAAAATGGACAAATTCCTGTTTTAGATGATCTGTGTAATTGACTGGGTTTTGTGTTTCTTAACTGCATGGTATTCCTGCCGAGGGGTTTTATAGCACTTTTTAAATTTCTCTTTAAGATTTTGGTCCAAATTTCTACTGCTCTCGCCTGTCTGTCTTTGCTTTTTCCTTGCCTCCAAGTTTGTAAACTCGCTCCATTTTATACCTGATGTTGAGACCCGACCCCACATTGTACATAGCTGCGGGAACAATCAGAGGGAACAAACACCATCTGGACTCTTTCCACGTTTCGTTGTTTTTACTTACAAGAAATTTTCAAAGAAGTCTAAAAGGAAGCCAGGGAAAAGGCTTGAGGATATTCCGAAAGACAGAAACAAATCCAGCCCTGCACCAAGTCAGCTCCTGCTGCCCACGCTGCCCGCACCACCCGGCATGTCTCTTCTCGGTCGTCTGTCTAACACCATTGGATTCAATAAAGTTATCTCCTGTACCTCCTGGCTGCTGGTCCTGTGTCTGGGAGCATGTGGGACTGTCCCTGCATGGGCTGTGTGTGTGTGTGTGTGTGTGTGACAGTTGTGCTTGTACCACCACACCTTTACCCGTGTCCTCGGTGGTCACCCTCCTGTAAAACCTGGGCAAGGGGATGTGATAGAAACGCTCCTGATTTGAAACCTTGGCTGTTTCCTAAGTTGCTGGGGGTGGTTGAATTGGTCAGGGATGTTGCTTCCAAGATCACAAAATAATGGGATGGTCTTTTCTGGGAGAGACTTTAAAGCTCACCCAGTGCCACCCCCTGCCATGGGCAGGGACACCTCCCACCACACCAGGCTGCTCCAAGCCCCAGCCAACCTGGCCTTCAACGCTGCCAGGGAGGGGCAGCCACAGCTTCTCTGGGCACCCTGGGCCAGGCTCTCACCACCCTCACATCAAACAATTTCTCCCTCCCATCCCATCTCCATCTCCTCTCTGGCAGTTGGAACCCATTCCCCCTCGTCCCATCACTCCCTGCCCTTGGCACCAGTCCCTCTCCAGCTTTCCTGGAGCCCCTTCAGGCACTGGAAGGTGCTCCAAGGTCTCCCTGGAGCCTTCTCTTCTCCAGGCTGAACACCCCCAACTCTCTCANGGGAGGGGGGGTCTCATAGCACACACTGCTGGCTCATGGGGAGCTTCTCCTCACCCAAGAACCCCAAGCCCTTCTCCTCGGGGCTGTTAAGTCTGGAGCGTGCAGAAATGCTCCTGGTTTGAAATCCTGGAAGCAGGGATTCCTCCCCTGGGGTGGGAGGAGCTGGTTGGACCTGGAGTGTGCAGGGTGGAGTGGGGGGCTCGGGGTGGGGGTGCATCCCCATAGGCCCCTTTTGCCTCACCAGGGCTGGTCCCCATCTCCCTTTTGAAGGGGACACAGTGGTGGCAGATGCCACCCCACATTTCCAGCACAGGGGGACAGATGTGGGACAGTGTCCCTTGAGCAGGGTGTGGGGGTGAGGCTGCAGACACCAGTGGAGGGGAGGTCCCGGTGTTCCCTGGAGTGGCTCAAAAGCTTCGTTCCACTCGGGAGAGCGATGCTGGAGTGGGCACAGATGCTCCAGGAGCCATTAATTACTCACAGGATGGTGATGAGCTGGAACAGGCTGCAGTGGCGAAGGCAATGCCAGGAGAGGGCACCTCCATCGGCTCGTGCTCCTGTCCACAGGATGAGTTCACACAAGTTCCTGACCAGCGGGTGCGATCCTGAACCTGGAGAGTGGGGCTGGTGGTGGGGAGCCACAGCCCCTCACCCGCAGGGATGGGTCATGGGGGTGCTCTGGAGCCTCAGCTGGCTCTGTGGCCCTGTGCAGGCAGCAGAGCAGGAAGCAGAGCAGCAGGAGGGTCCCGTGCTGGGCCCTACGTGTGGTGGCCCCATGGGGATTCCCAGCCTGACAGCCAGGGTGCAGAGCCAGAGCGCCAGAGGAATCGGTCCCTGGGCACGGGGGGATGCAGAAGGACCGCGTGGGGACGATGCTGAGGCTTCGATTTCAGCTGGATGCCTGCATCTGAGAAAACTCAGCTGCGTGTTCTGGGGGTGAAACAAGCAGGGGAGGGTCCCATCGATTCAGGAAATAGCACCCATGGGCTTGGTGCTGTTGTGGAGACGTGGCCCCAGTGCAGGGTCCCTTCCCCTGTCCTCAGTGGCTTGTGGGAGCTGGTGGGTGTCTCTGTGGGGCAGGGTGGCTGGTGCGGGGTTGGGAAGGCTGGACCTTGCCCACAGCTCCCAGACTGAAGTGGCCTGGGGACACAGGGACCACCCAGCAGAGAAGGGGAGCACAGGGACCCCAGTCCCTGGAGATGGTGGGTACAGCCCCTGTGATGTGCAGCAGCACCAGCCAGGTACTGCAGTGTGTGTGCGATGGCACCGGGTGTGTGACCGCAGCCACCAGCACCATGTCCCCTGGGCACCACGCCTGGTGTGTGCAGCTGCACCCCTGGGCTGCAGCACCCAGCAGCTCCTCCCAAGGTGACCCACAGCCCTTGTGCCAGCAGCATCTCCCTCCCCAGGGAAGTGCAGCCCTTGTTCACAGCCCCACAGAACAGTTTGGGTTGGTCTGGTCCCAACCCCTGCCATGGGCAGGGACACCTCCCACCAGCCCAGGTTGCTCCAAGCCCCATCCAACCTGGCCTTCAACACTGCCAGGCAGGGGCAGCCACAGCTTCTCTGGGCACCCTGGGCTAGTGTCCCACCAGTCTTACTGTAAAACATCTCTTCCTTATGTCTTAGAAGCCACCTTATGTATGGAAAGGCCACAGCAAGGTCTCCCTGGAGCCTTTTTTTCTCCAGACTGAACAACCCCAACTCTCTCAGCCTGTCTTCACAGGAGAGCTGTTCCAGCCCTCAGATCATTTGTGTTGACTCCTCTGGAGCCACTCAAGCAGGGTCATGTCTGTCTTGCACTGGGGACCCCAGAACTGGGCCCAGCACTGCAGGGGGGGTCTCACGAGAGTGGAGCAGAGGGGGAGAATCCTCTCCCTTGCCCTGCTGCTCATGCTGCAGGTGATGCAGGACACAGTTGGCTTTCCAGGCTGCAAGTGCACACTGCCACCTCAAGTCCAAATTGCCACCCAGTGATATCCCCAAGTCCTTCCCTGCAGGGCTACTCTCCATCCATCCATCTATCCATCCATCCATCCATCCATCCATCCATCCATCCATCCATCCATCCTTCCTTCCCCCAGCCCGTAATGATAGGATTGCCCCAACCCAGGTGCAGGACCTTGCACTTGAACTTGATGAACTCCACATGGGCCCATGCGTCCAGCATGTCCAGGTCCCTCTGGATGGTGTCCTGTCCCTCAGTGTCACCACTCAGCTCAGTGTCATCTGCAAACTTGCTGAGGGTGCACTCGATCCCACTATGTCACTGATGAAGATATTAAATAGTACTGGTCCCAGTATGGACTCTTGAGGGACACCACTTGTAACTGGTTTCCATGTAGACATTGAGATGGTGACAGTAGCTCTTTGGACACCGCGGTCCAGGCAGTTCCTTGTCCATTGACCTCTCCACCCATCAAACCTGTATCTCCAATTTAGATGCCAGCCAGTTTCTGGGGGTGCAGCAGCCACACTGCACCCAGGGGTGCACCTGGTGCCCAGAGGGTGTGTGGGGGTCTGGGCTGTGTGGTGGCTTTGGGTGACACAGCTCCCAGCTCGGCTGGGCCCCCAGGGTCCTCTCCCTGCTCCAGGCACTGTCTCTGCTGGCAGTGGTGTGTGGGAAGCCCCCAACCCAACCTCCCCTTTCCTCTGGTGTGACTGGGCCAGCCGTGCCCCCACCACCAGGAGCTGGGACAGCCTCTGCCTGTGTTGCACAAACGCTGATGAACCCCTGCTTTGATTTAATTAATGGGCAGTGCCTGCTCATTAGAGCCAGCCTGCTGTGGCTCCAGGCCACTGCAGGGGCATGGGGACATCAGTCCCGTTGGGAGTGGCTCTGGCTGGAGCAGACTGTCACCTCCCAGGGTGGCCCAAGTGTCAAGGGACCTGGGTGGAGGTGGGGGACCCCCTGCTGGGGTGGGTCTGGGGGGTTCCCTGTCACTGACTCGTCTGCAGGGAGCAAGAGGACCCCAGGGTCCCCTTCCTCACTCAGGGCCCCACTGATGGGGACAGGGAACCCACAGCGAGAGCAAACCAGCCACCACCACCACTGCTCTCTGTGTCCACCCGGCTCCTCACTTGGCTCCCATCAGCTTTCTCTGGCTGTTTTGACCCCAAATCTAAGCCAGGTTCCCAGGAGCCCTCTGGATCTGGGGGTGGCACGCTGGAGGTGTCACTTGTCACCCTGCTCTCCTGTGGCCATGGTGGGGACCTGGTCACAGCGCTGGGTCTCTGTGGGGGGTGCAGAGTGACCGCTGCAAGGTGACCTGAGCAATGTCACTAAGAGAGAGGTGACTGGGGTAGGTGACTGGCGTGATGTGACTGATGGGGGGGACCGGTGTTGCTGTGACCGGTGCAAGGTGACAGGTGTGAGGTCACCAGTGAGAGGTGACCCGTGCGAGGTGACCAGTGTGCAGTGACCAGTGTGCGGTGACCAGTTCAAAGTGACGGATGGGGGTCACCAGTGCGAGGTGACCGGTGTGCGGGGACCCGTGCGTGCAAGGGTGCGGGGGACTGGTGGGGTGGCAGGGGTGACACGGGGGTGTCCGGTGCGAGGTGCGGGTGTGAGGTCACCCCCGTGGGCTCC